>APFE031342348.1:266757-277436 GCA_000404065.3 Pinus taeda | reverse complement strand
TATTGTTATTGTTGTGCCCTTACATTATTATTGTTATGTCGACTTTGATTATATTATGACCCCTTAGACTCCTATATATAGAAAGGAGGTCTTGTCATTTGTATCATTCAAGAATTTTTCATTTGTGTAATGTAAAGGAGGTTTACCCTTAAAGAGGCTTATTTCTAAGGCGTTGATCTATCTTTTCTATATTTTTGTGAGTTGGTTTCATAACATTTTCCCATGTTTTCATAAGTGAACTTTAAACATACTTTAAACATTGTGTGATAAAGCTTATGAAAAAATCTTCTTCTTCTTCTTTTCTTCCTTTTATCTTTCATTTTTCATCATTAAACTGTAGACATTGTATGGAATACTTTAAGTTTAATAGTAAACACAAACAATATGTATTAGTTCAAATTAAATATATTAATTTGGCATCAAGGATAGTCATCCAAAAAATTACTTAATTAGAATTAATAAAATATGAATTTCACCTTTAAAAGGATTCATTGAAACAAAGTCACAAGTGCCTCATAATCCTCTTCCTTTTTCATTTCCATCAACCTCTATATAGTGAGTATGTAGAGTTGAACGAATTGTTGAGCTTTAATTCAGTATAAAATTAATAAACAGTGATATCAAAATGATTTGTTCCACTATAGTGGTGATATCCCTTAGAAGATTTTTGCATGTTGTTTTGCATTCCTTGGGTTATGTAACTTAGCCTTTGTCATTTGAGACTGTTGTTTAGGCTTAATAAACTTGATCAAATTCAATTGCTGCTTTAGGTACCTTTGTCTTAAAATTTTTTGGGGAATAGGAGAACAAGAGGAATGAGAGACCATAGAGACTTAAAATTTAAATCCAAAGGTCATAGATGTTGTAAAGACACCTTGCATTAGTGTAATATATTTCATGGGTGGGTTCCCTGAAAATTATCTTTTAAAGAGGCCCTAAATGTTGCTTGATATAGAAACTAACCTTGACACACATAAAAAGTAATTAAAAAAAACTAAAAAAACAATGTGCACTTGAATCTAAAAAAACTTTTGAACCTAAGACAAAATACCAAATTAACAAAAGATAAATAGCCTAATGCCAAACATATGCTCACTTCTGTTGAAAAGTGGGTCTTATCTAAACCATATGTAGTCCATGGATTGATATTTATCTATCTATAACTTGTTTCTTCAGAAGTATTGTATATTTTTCTATCTTCATAGGTGAAGATGAATAATGGCATGTGTATTTTTCTATTTTCATGGTTGAAAAGGAACAATGGCATGCATGAGATGAAATATTTAGCACTTGGGCCATATACAAAACCTATCTAAGCTATCCTTAAGAAACAATGCATTGTCTAGTGGTGTTCTTCGGAAGTGTTCCCAATTAACGATCATTAACTTTATTAGGCTATAGACACACAATTTTAACTAACATTTTTTAAAAATTTCAATGGCAATTTAAATTTTATTTTTTATTGAATTAATCTTACATGAGTATGAAAGCTAAATTTATTTTTTCCATATGCTCATCGGAAGCCCAATCTAAAATTTCTATGTCCATGAACAAACTAAACAATTCATTTTTATAATTTTCCTCTAGATCTATAAAGGAATATTTTTAATGTTTTGAAAATTATTAGACAAAATACATTACTAAGAGGCTTTCATTATTATGGAGATTGTTAATATATGAATAGGATTTGTTTAAATATCATGGCTTATCAATATCACATACCAAAAAAAAACATAACTTATTTTATATAACACTTGTTCATGTCACCTTCTGATGGGGGTGTTAATGAGGATGGAATAGGGGCCTTTGAGGTAGCAACCACCACCCCTTAAATGTGATGTGCATTTAAGTTGGGTGGGTCGTGGATTTCCCTTGCATGAAAACCTAACACTTGTTCATTTGACCTTCTGATGGGAGTGTTAATGAGCATGGAACAGGGGCCTTGGAGGCAAGAACCACCACCACCCTGATGTGATGTGAATTTAAGTTGGTTTGGGTGGAGCCTTCCCTCGCATACATTTGCATGCAAACCTACAATTGGAAATTTTTATTTATTTCCTACCTCATGAAGGATATGGAATATTTCTATGGTAGTTTGCATGGAGGTGATGATTAGTCCTCGGTCTCTGGTGGCATGCATTTTTCTCTAGTTACAACAATGGGATTCTTTGGGTCCTGGTATGAGCCTGTAAATAAGGTTGTGGGATATGAGTTGGTTATTCTAAGAGGGAATTGGATGTTTTGGCAAATCTTCCATGGTGAATGGGTTTGTGCATGGTCATTGGGTTCTTGGTTTCTTAGTGCTCTAGTGAGGAAGTCATCTACTTCTCATAGCATGAAATTTCAGGTCAATTTCCTTTATCATTGAACTATTTTGTGTTTAATAGCTTGTTGTATCAGTCTAAGTTGTAAGAGTTAGTACATATGCATCTAGAATTCCAGTTTTATTTTGTAGAAAAGGGATGAGGGGAATTGGTAATTTGCATGTTGATTCTAATTCAAGGCCTCATGGTTCATCTTTTATTTGAGCATGGTTTTACTGTCTTGATTAAAAGAAGGGGTGTCATTGTGCATATTTCACAAATTGGTTGATTGGACTCTTAAGGGCTAACTATAGTATATGTCAGTCTGTCTCAAGTTATTAGGCTTATGTGTTTTATCCAAGTTTGTATTGTTGTTTCATGGTGTTTCATGGTGTTGAGGAGTGTGTCTTGTGTTGAGGGTGTTGCAACCTCTTTCTTCCTCACAACTACCTCTCATGAGTCGAAAGCTTGTATCTTGAGATATAGGGATAATTTAATTGGTTTGAGTCTTAATCCTACAATGGGCGTGTCTAGTTTTTTCTATTGCTTCTTTGTAGGAAGAGGATCCTTCAGTGTTTGTTCCAAGTGTGCATCCATGGATCAGTTATGTTAGGTCCCTATAATACTAGTGTATTCCCTCATTTTTATTGTCAATATAGCCCCATTATTGTTATTGTTGTGCCCATGTAGTCTCAATATTGTTATTGCTTTCCCCATAGAAGCCCACAATTGTTATTGTTATGCCCTTACATTATTATTGTTATGTCGGCTTTGATTATATTGTGACCCCTTAGACTCCTATATATAGAAAGGAGGTTTTGTCATTTGAATCATCCAAGAATTGTTCATTTGTGTAATGTAAAGGAGGTTTTGCCTTGAAGAGGCTAATTTTGAAGTCGTTGATCTATCTCTTTCTCTATTTTGTGAGCTGATTGCATAACATTTGGTATTAGAGCTTTGTATTCTAGGGTTTCGCTTCTTCAAACAGGTCATCTTGTAATTTGCACTATGCAATTTTTTCTACGAGGCTTCAGAAGCTGAAAGTTTTACCACATGGAGCCAAAATCTCATAGAACTTTGTGTAAAAATTTCAGATCTTGGTTCTCTATATTTTTGGAGATATGCTATGAGGAAGTTATGGTTTTTGTGGGCTCCAAAATTCTGTCTCAAACAGGTGACCTAGGGAAACTCATCATAAATTTCATTTCAGGAATCAGAATTGAATTTTGTAAAAAGTGGCTAAAATTTCATGAACTGTAGTTTTTTGTGTAGCAATTTTAGTGCCGAATGTTGAAACAGTGACACGTAGAATCCCGTACAACTTCACTCTACTGAACCAGTCCATAATCAGGTCATCGTGGGAGATTTGGAATAACTCTTTTTTGAAGAATATAATCCCAATCATACTTGTGGAGTCAGAAATATGACTTAGAGAGCTACCACAAGAATAAATTTTAGAACTTGGAGATCTGAAATTATAGAGTTACAATTGTTTCAAGAGCGAGCTCGTAAAAGAAAGAAAAATGTGTGTATTTTTTTAAAATTTGAATAACTTTTGTTTGAAAAATCAGTTTGAAGTGATCCAAAGGGCGCATTGAAGCATAGGTATCATTATTTGATTACAAAATGCCTCAAACCAAGAAAATGGAAACACCTAGTAAGAAACTAGAAAGCTTTATTATGACGCATGAAGAAGAGGAAGAAATGCAACATGATATATCAAAATTACGAAACCAAGTGCAACAAATTTTTGTCTCACAAAGAGTAACCAAAAATGAAATGGAAGCTAAGATGGATGGTTTGAATAATAGTTTAAAATTAGACATGAAATATTTTAAGGATGGCATAGAAGTAAAAATGAAAGGCAACATGGAATACTTGAAGAATGGTTTAAAAGAAGACATGGAAGGTTTGAAGGAAGGTTTGTGAAAGTTGCTACAAGAAATGCTTCCTAATGGAAAAAATGTATTAGAAGGAATTCATGATGATAACAAAATAAATGTTAATCATGATTGCATAGAACCTAATGTTGGATTGAAGACCTTCCATATTCCAAAGATTGATATGAGGAAGTTTTATGGAAATGATCCGGTAATATGGATACTACAAATAGAGCAATATTTTGATTTTCATAATGTGCAACACAAAAAAAAGGTACGCATTGAAACGTTATATCTAGATCCCAATAAGTTTGTATGGTATCAATGGCTTTTTTCTCGTAAACCATTTTTCACTTGGTAAATTTTTAAGGAGGAAATGATAACACATTATGAGGATACAAAGAGAAACACCTTCTTTAGCCAATTGATACATCTAAAACAAAAGGGTTTAATGGGAGAGCACATTGAGGACTTCCAAAAATTGAATATAAGAGTAAATTATATTCCAGAGGAGCATAGGATTGATGTGTTCATAGGGAATTTAAAGGATAACATCCAACATGAGGTTCGCCTTTGGGAACCTAATTCATTGGAGAAGACATTCAGGTTGGCAAGAAAAATTGAAAGAAAAATTATGGCAACAAGGAAGCCTACCACTCACAAATATAAATATGGAACTGTTGTTACTCCTAGCCTTCCATAACCTACAAGGTTAACACCAAAAAAATTGGAAGAAAAAAGAGAAAAAGGGATTTGTTACAGTTGTGATAGAAAAAACACTAAAGGTCATAAGTGTGCTGAGAATAAATTATTTTACATAGATTGTGAAGAGGAGAAAGAAAAGGAACAAAAAACATCAAAATAAGAAGATATACACTAGGAACCTACCCTAGAGAAAGAAGAAATGTATCTAACCATATCTTGTAATGCATTGGTAAGAAATACCACTCCTCAAACTCTCAAGACAGAAGGACATATCAAGAAGAAAAAGGTAATAGTGTTGATTGATTTGGGTAGTACCCATAATTTTATTCATTGTAAGATAGCCAAGGAATGGAATTGCTTCCTATATCCAACACTAGAGTGTCAAGTGATGTTTACAAATATAGGAACCATAAATTTCTTTGGAAAGTGCCACAATATCAAGCTATCCATGGGAGAATATGTATTGAATAGTCCAATGCTTTCCATTCCAATGGATGGTGCTGATGTTGTACTAGGAGTCCAATGGTTACAATATTTGGGTATGATGGCTTTTAATTTTCAAGAACTTTACTTGAAATTATTTTGGGAAGGAAAGGAAGTTGAATTAAGGGGTATCACAAAGAAACTAGAAAAGATAATCAACTCTAATGACATGAAAAATATCCTGAGAAAGAACAATGGGGTGTAATTGCACAATTATGTTCACTAGAAGTTCAAACATCGAAATCATCTATTTCTCCATATCTCCAAAAAGTCTTGGAAAATCATTTTGTTGAAGCCCCGAAAATCGGGTCGACAACAAGGGGGATACCCACCTGGTCCAGACCTTGGTTGGCAGCTCATCCGTTTGGTATAGTGGGTCCAACTGGGGATAACGGGACCAGTTTCCCAATCTAAGGGTGTGTGTGTGTGTAGAATTGAATAATGCTGATCTAAGAGTACTTTAAAGCTAATTTAATTCAAATTCTTAAACCAACTCTAAGCTATTATAATCTAATGGGAAACAACACATCTAATCTACGCTAACCCGGGATGTATATCTTCTATTATGCGATCTAAAGAGATTTCAAACAATAACTGGTAATAAAGATCATTCAGCTATCATAAGAATAGAAATCAATTGAGATAAACCACTTTGCAAAAAAAAAGTTAGGCAAAACAGTTGTGAACAACATATCGCATAAAAAAGCTATTCATATGTCAGACATAAACAAATGACTCCACTGTACAGAAAGTGCCAAATGGTAAACCCATACATTCATGTAATAACATATAAACAACTGAAAACTATAAATCACTTTAAGAATATAAGCAGAAATGGCCAAGAGATAAAAAGTACCATTTATGACTAATCCTACTCATAAACTTCAAGCAAAAACGATTTATCTCTACTTGTTCTAACATCTACTAAGAGTACAAAAGTGCAACATCAGTAGCAGACATCAAATGCAAACATTAATAAATCTCTATCCATCCATTCATCAAAACCTCCTCTGAGGGTGCAGAAGTGCATGTTCCGAGGACAAGTTTTTAACAAATCTCTGGACCCTTCTCTAAATGCATGAGAAGGGTTTAAATACTGCTAACTAATTAACTTAATTACATAAATTTAGGATACGGTTTTTAAATGACCGCCCTTCTAATAAAGAAAAAATATTTCTATATTTGCTCCTTAGTGCTGCAAGCACTCAACATTTGCCATGGGAAGAGTCGGCTGGTTGCCTTACATTTTTGTTTGAACTATGAAAATAGAAATAACAAGTGTTGACACCACTTTCTAGTAAACTAGAAGATATTTTCGAGAATATTCCTCTTGTTGGGTGTATTCACTGCATGTGTACTTGGTAATGACCCAGATTTCCCTTAAACTGATTCTGCTTTTGCTATTTCGGTTTCCGACCTTGCGGATGACTGAAAAAGTTAGGGACTTTACTCTCTGAATAATTTTCTGCATCGAAAATTGCCTCCGTTCTTCATTTCGGGCTTTTTTGGTGGCTAAGCTTCAGGGTTTTTGTAAACATGCTGCTTTTGTGCGTCTTTGACATCAACACCTGTTGAGTGATACTCTGCAATCTATGGTCCTGTCGCATGCGGCATCCGTTTCTGAAGGGATTTCTTCTCTGTTCTCCAAGCATTGATGCTTTCCCCTTTTCCTTAGATGTTTCCTGCACATTGATTTATGCTATTTCTTGTCTTACAGTTTACGCAAAGGAAAAGAGTAGTGATAATAAAGATTGACATGAGAGATTTAAGCTCTTATGAATGCATAATCATGACATCTGTAGCGAACTAACTCTTCGAAAAACAAGAGACTGTCCTTCCTGAATATTTTGGTGCACAATCATTAATTTCTTTTTAAGGCGCGCGCCCAATTTTGGTTAACGGACAACTTTCCATTGAATACTACGCCAAGGAAAATTTGCGATGGGCGATTTCTGCGACTCACATCGCAACATCATGGGTCGCATTGTTAAGATGTGTTATTGCAGAAATTATGATCGCGAATTTTCACAAATCACATTTATCGCAGATCGCAGCATCGCAGATTTAGTCGTTTAGTCATTGTGTGCTACTTATGCGATGTTGCGATATGCGACATCACATATCGGCCGTCGGAGATTTCTTAATTTTTTTCATTTGAGAGCTCTTCATAATGAATGCGATGCGATGAATTTCGTGTCACTTCTTCGTAGTTTACTATGCTCATAAGAAAAACGTTTCATTCTTTTGATGCGATAAAGTTTTTTAAGGAATCAAATACAAAAATGTTCATAAAACTTTTTGTTTGGATTTTTATTAAGGGTCCCCATTTGCTTGGTGTTATTGCTAATATCAAACAAAGAGGGGGGTTGTTGGTGGCCACAACAATGGCGATTCACTGGGAAGAACCAGTTATCTCTGATTTTCTATTGAATTTTTAACTTCCGAAACAGAAAAATTTTCATAAGTCTAAATTTTGTTATGGACAGATAGAGTACATTATGCCTTATCCTATCAATGATATTTTGTTTCAACCTTTTTCTATTCCAATCGTTTGCTTCCTCAAGCTTAGTCCTTGCATTTACACCAGCCATTACTTGGTCTTTTAAAGATAAAATAAGGTCATCTCTGTGTGCTGGCTTTTTAAAATATGCTCATTTATTGTAGGTAGAGCCTCTACTGCTAGCGGGCGTCCATAGCCTTGACAGGGTTACCTGTTACCCAGCAATGGTCCTTTATCCCGCTTAAGGCTATTTACAACTTTTCAGAGAAAAACCCATTTTGACATTTTTTCCTTTTTTATTCTTTAAAGAACAATGTCTTGGTTTGGTGGCCAAATTATGACATAGTCATTCACTTGATTTACACTTTTGCTGAACAAGCTGGCTCGTGATGAGACCCCTTGTCTTTTGATTGTGCAACAATCTTAAGTCGTTGCCCTGTTTTGGTGGACAGTATTGGCAAAGTCAGCGAGTTATAATATCTGTGATCATGATAAGCCGGCTCGTGATGAGACCTCTTATTCTTTGAGATATAGTGTTTTCTCGGATTGTTTCTCTGAATGCTGCGATTTTCTTTAGCAAGGAGGAAACCATTGTTCTTCCTTAAGAAAGCTCTGGACGATAATAATAGAGTTTGAAAACAACAGTTTTACAGAGAATACTTATTTTATTATTGATACTTTTCATTGTGCTGATATAAAACAAATTCTTGCCAAAGGTTGCTTTCATCAAATTCTTTGAAGTTGAAACTAGTATCATATCTAGGCTAGAGTTAACTCTATCCATCAATAATAAAGATCAGATTTTTCGGAAATTTTTTACTATTTGTACAAGCGAAAAAAAATCAAAATCTAACAGAGAATTTGGTGTATTTTTGCGTGAACTCCTGTAGTGACCATCTACAACTGGTTTTATTTATAAGAAAGAAGAAAAAACGAAAAGCTATCCTACAAAAAATAGAAGAGTAATATTCTATGGAAAATATATTTTCAGGATCTTTCCATTAATAGGCAAAGAATCTTTTCTACCTGCTAAATCCTGCAACACAAACGTTGATGGGCCTATGACTTCTACAATCTGAAAAGGACCAAGCCACATTTTCTGGAATTTTGTATGTTTTCCCTTCTCTTCATGAGTCCTATCCCATTTCAAAACTAGATCTCCCATCTGAAAATTTTTTCTAGTCGTTATGCTTGAATCAAAAGAGGATTTTATTAGTGCTTGGTGATGAGCATGGGTTTTCTTAGCTTGTTCTCATTGTTCTTCTAATTCAATTATTTCCATTTGTCTTAATTGCAAGGAGGAAGTAAATACTTCATCGATGTATTGTACTAAAGACAAGGAGGGGATCATTAAGTGAGTTGGAAGAACCACTTCCTTCCCATAAACTAAATTAAAGGGAGAAGTGCCGATTGAAGCTTTCTTCGTTATTCTATCTGCCCATAAAGCATTTACCAAAGTTTTATGCCAATTATTTTGGTTCTGGTCAACTATTCTTTTAATAATCCTGATTAGGTTTTTATTTTTTGACTCAGCTAATCTATTTCCTTGCGGATAGTAGTTGGCTGAATATTTCAATTTGAACCCTCTTTTAAGTGCAAACTCGGTCATTGCATTCCCAGAAAAGTACGAGGCATTATCAAACATCAAAGCCATTGGCAATCCACACCTAGTGATTATAAATTGATCTATGAATTCAATGATGTTTTCAGAATTAGCTGTCTTGAGAGGAACTGCTTCTACCCATTTAGTAAAATAATCTGTTGCTGTGAGGATATATCTATGTTGTTTAGAAGAGTGAGGAATGATCTCACCTATTATGTCCAAGCCCCACTGACTGAATGGTTGCTCGATGTTTACCGACTGTAGTGGCATGGACAACTTCTTTTGTCTCCTTGCAGTAGTTTGGCAGACTTGGCATTTCCTCACGTAACTGTGTGAGTCTTTGAACAGTGTGGGCCAATAGTATCCTGCGCGTAAGATCTTATGTGCAGTAGCATCTCCAGCGTAGTGTCCGCCTGCGGGTCCATCATGGAGTTCCTGCAAAACCTTTTCAGCTTTAGTTTTCTCAAGACACCTAAGAAGCACAGAATCATAATTCTTTTTAAACAGAACATCATTTACGAGCTGATATAGTTTAGCTTTTAATCTCAGAGCTCTTTTCTTGGTGTGATCCAGGTGTGCTGGAGCACAACCGTTCTTAAGATAATAAATGGTGTCAACATATAATGATTCTGTATCGTTTAGGCTTACCTCATACGTTTGTACCTCTTCAGATGAATTTTCAGGAATTTGCGATGCTCCAGCCAACATTTTGCAGAAGTCTTGACCTCTTACAATGCTCGCTGGTTTGATCTCAAGGTCGTATTCTTGTAAAGCAGTGATCCAATTTGCTCTTTTTTCACCCACATCTTTCTGTATTAGAAGATTTCTTACCGTTGGAAACGGTACTATGACTTTGGTATGGGTTTTAAGTAAGAAAGGTCTGAAGTATTTTATTGCTTTGAAAACAACATATGCCTGCTTCTCCACATCTGAATAGTTAAGTTCAGCACCTTGTAGATTCGAGCTAAAAAATGCGATTGGAGCTTCCGCTTTCTCTTGATTTTCTTGAGTTAGAATCGTGAAATATGATTTCTCTGAGGAGAATGTGTATAAGGTAAACGATTCTGAAAAATTTGGGGTTGCTAAAGATGGAGCATTAATGATAGCTTGTTTGATCAGGTTGAATGCTTCATGCTCATCTTGGCCCCATTTGAAATTTGAATTCTTTTTTATCATGGTTTGCAAAGGAGAAACAATTCGTGAAA
>APFE031342348.1:245786-257544 GCA_000404065.3 Pinus taeda | reverse complement strand
AATTTTTTTGCCAAGTTGACATTTATGAGATTTTGCTTGCAACTCGGATTTATAGACACAATGATTTTCTCCCTCTGAATCAATCCATGAACCTGTAATAAGGAGATACTAGCAGAAAATAACCTTTTAGGTTCCTTGGTTTCCTTCTTTCCTGTAAAAATAAAGTCTTTGCTAGGCTGTGTGTCTGTCTGTGTGAGCTTATCCACAAAAATTTTACGGTCAAATTGGTCCATAAGAGCTTTTTTGAAGGCGTCCCAAGTCAAGAACCTTTCATAGCTATGTTGATTCCCTATGTACCATTGCCGTATTTCATAGTCCAAGTAATTGCTCCCCATCTTAAGCTGATTGTAATCATCATCGATGTGATCCAATTCGAAATATTTCTCCATTGTTGCTAGCCATTTGGCTGGATGAAAGCCATCAAATCGATACAAGGCCTTCAATTTCTGATCTAAGTACCCCATTACAAAAAAAAGGGCGAAAATTTGAAATTGTCACAGTTTCGTCAATATTGCTCAGAATCCTTCTTATGACCTGTTTTTGGAAATGTAACACCCATTCTGCATCTGCCCATGTGATAGAAATCCTGATATAGGCACTAGAATTCTAGATCTGCGCTGCTACTCTCCCGCCGTCACCCAAAATTTCTGAAAAAAGTGTTGATTTTAAATCAGCGATATCTCCCTCATCCAGACTCCGATTCGCCTGATTTTTTTTTTGAAATTGGGTTTTTTTTCACAAAGATTCCAGATCTGCAATTAGATCTTGCAGATCTTGCACTAGGACATCTAGATCTGCGGCGCAAACTCGCTGCCCTGAAAAATTATCTGCAATCCCACCGATTTTTAGATCAGCGATATCTCCTTCATCCGGACTCCGATTCAACCGATTTTTTTTTTTTTTGAAATCGGCTATTTTTTCACAAGGAATACAGATCTGCAATCAGATTTTTCAGATATTGAACCAAAACTTACAGATCTGATCTGCAAACTCGCCACCCTTGAAACCCTACAAAAATGAAAAAAAATTCTCCACTTTTGTGCCCAAGAAAGTGCTCTGATACCACTTGTTGTAGCTCTGATACCGCTTGTTGTAGATCTAACCCAAGATATTATAGATCTGATATGGAATATAAGATAATGCAAATAAACCCAGAAATAGATAGAAATGATTCTTTATTAATCAACCCTTAAGGTAGGGCAACACCATACATTCACTCCTTAAGGAAGGAGAACACTCCACAAGCCATATGCTTGTTCATACAAAAATACTTCTCTTCATATCCCTCCATGTGGAGTCTCTAGCCTCTATATAGGCCTAATACATACAATACCATGCATCATTACCATGGTTTCCTCATACCATCAAATAATACCATGGGCCCTTTACATTATTATTAACTACTTGTGGTCCCTTACATGACATGGGTTAACCACCTTATTTATCACTATGGCCCATCCCATTATTACATTATTACCTTGGGTACCTCCCTCAGTACCCCATATTACCCCCCCTAGGTATATAACAATAAGGAACATGAGAAACAACCATAAAACAAAAAGGAAAGACACCCAACACACCATGACAACCCAGGAAATGGAAAGGCAAGGAAAATCCACTATCAATCCAGGTAATCCTCCATGCCAATGAAATATCATGACCAATAAACCACATGCATATGCCATGCATGCCAAAACTAGCAAGGAAATCATACTTGAAACTTAGTACCTACAAGAAGAACCCATTGTAGTTGTTTATCCCGATGTCCTCTTTCACTTTCTTGCTTTTTCTTTCCCTTATTTCTCCAAATACCAAGTATGCCACACTCCTCCAAGAGTTCTCCAAGCAAACTCTAAGTGTCCAAGAGTATGAGAGAGAGAGAGAGAGTAGAAATTGAGAGCTCCAAAACTAAACTAAAAAATGTCTCAACTAACAAATGCCACACATTGATCCTTAGAAGCCTTTTTATTAATTATGACTCTAATTTATTCAATTTTCCATTATTTTCCTTCATTTTCCTCCTCACATGTAGCCTGTGACATTTCACCTTCCTTTTCTCCTAATTTCTATTATTTTTGTAAATAAAATTCTAATAAATGTCTCACGTCTTTCCAAAAACTTTTCCATTGCCTTTGCAAATTTCTAGAGCCATTAAGTAATCACAAATAATCTCCATCACTATGGTTTTTCCCCAACATTTAGCTTGGAATACATGTCCCATGACCATGGTTATTATTTTTTCCTTTATTCACTTTATTACATGGATTTTTGACTAGGCTGTTACACATAACGACATTTCAGCCTTGGCCTTGACCATGGTTATTATTTTTTCCTTTATTCACTTTATTACATGGATTTTTGACTAGAGCTGTTACACATAACGACATTTCAGCCTTGGCCTTGAATGTAATAGATTATATTACTGTTTTGGATTGATACATAATATAATAATTCCATTTTTACACTTAAGTCCTTTTTGAGTATATAAAAATAGTTGGTGTAATGTATGGTTCGATTCATGTATAAATTTCTTTGTTAAATTAAACACTCGTTACTATGCCATTTTGGAGTTACCTTCTATGGCCAACCTCATATTTTATGGTTCTACTTTCTACATACGCTTTTTGTTATCTCCGGGAATCATATGAGTTATATATATTATAATGTTGGTATACATAATTGTGCTATGAATACAAGCAATTTATATTATCAGATTCTTATGTTTTTCTATTATGAGTTGACCCTTTTCATAATAGTAAGTTATTGTGTAGCTCTTTTAATAACCAATCCATACCATTCGTTTTGGAATCCTTTCATGATAATTATGCTACCACCTTAGACCGATTTAATTCAATTAATCTTATGTCATTATGACAAAAGATAAAAGTTATATATTGTATTATTTTCCAATCACATACAAGCTAACTACTCTTTTCATTATATATATATATATATTATATATATATATATATATATATATATATGTCGAGAACGTTGATTGGTTTATAACGTATTATTATTCTATTTATAAACATTCTCTTGTTACATTATTTTCCTATAGGGTTAGTATTTCCAGGATTGGTTTATTTTGTTAATGGAGTTTTTGTACCTTCTTATAATAATCCACTTTCCTCTAAATCGCTTGATAATAGCATGTGTTCTTACTCCTACATAATTCCTTCCCACATCTATTTTCTTTTAATTATTAACACTAAGAGACTATCAGAGTCCTGATTCACACAATGTAAACTATGAGGAATATATTTACATGTATACAAACATATAATAATGCATTGTATTCTAATTTCCTTCTAGCTAAATTTACCAATAGAAGCTTTCCTTATTTACTAATTAGGATTAACAACGATATTCTGTTTTTCCTTACCAAGAGAATTATAATTAGGGGCTTGTTGTGGTAAAAACACAACCCCCCATTATTGATTTTCTCAACTCAAATAATGGGGACCCTTTCTATAAAATTTTTGGCTAAACACCTTTTAAGATTTTTATTTAGTTGATTATCGTACGCTTTTGTTAATTTTTTCATTTTCTTTGAATTCTTGTTTTGATTGCTTTGTTAGAATTGATTTTTATAAGCTTCCCATTGATGCTTGTTTCGCCTCATTTGGTCAACTGGTTTGAAAATGGCACTCATTTGAAGTCTCATCATTTATTTAGCTTGGGTTAAAAATGCATAAAATGTACAATATTGCATTTTATAAATAAATTAGTTCAATAACACATTCATTTTAAATATTAACCCATAGCGAATTTTTACTAACATTTTTCCATTTTTAGTTATGCAGCCAAATCATTAAGTATCGGGTTTAAGAAATATACTCCAATTTTCAAATCAATTACTAATCTTAAAACCCATAACATTTAAGTGATTGTAGTTTATTTTTATTCTTTTTATTTATTTTTTCAAGTGGCTGTAGTTTCAATAATTTCACAACTTAACTAAATTTCATTAAACAAAACCAAAATAAAAATAATATTAATCTTAATTTAATTTAATTAAATTAATATATAATTAATTTAATTTAATTAAAATTTAATATATAAAAATTAATAAAAAAAATAAATTTCGATCGCATCGGGGCTTTGGATCGGATCGGAGGTTTCAATTGGGACACATCTTTATTAACCCCTGATAGCCTTCCATCCCCGATGTCAATTTCCGATCACCAAAATGTGATAGCTTTTGAATTATTAAACCTATGTCTCATTATAAACCTCTATCGCATCGGAGCTTTATGTGAAACAAGTTAAACACCGTACCCCGATGCCGATATTGGATCCGGGATTTTGCATTGTGCTAAAGTTTAAAAAACCCTGATACCATATCCTCCCGATTTGCCGATGCAAAGGGGCATTAACTAAGTCTTATTATAAGGCTTATGTTATGTTTTGTTTTCAAAATTCATTCGAAATAGGTTAAAAGGAATGGAGTTAATAAAAGGTAATGGAGGTAGGTATATATTTATTATTTTTAAATATTAGTTTATATTAATTTTTTTGTCTATATTTATTAATTAATTTGTAATATTTATTATTTTATTAAATTTAATTATCATTTAGTAATATTAATTAGTTTTTTTTAATTAGATTAATTTGTTTTAAATAGCTAATGAGATATCAGTTAGTTATTTATTAATATTAGTTTGTTTATAATTAACAATTAATTTATAATTAATTTATGATTTAATTTTAATGAGAATTTTGATTTTTTTTAGCCTAGCAACAGAATTTCCAGATTCATGCCAGATTTGATCTATCAACTCTGGAGGGTTATAGATTGAGTTATACTTGGCCAAATGAGGCCCAGGACGGCTCATTGGAAAGAGAAAATCAAGGAGAACATTGTGGAGGAGGTTTCACTAACAGATTTAATCATTTATTGGGTCAAAAATTAGGCAGAAGATCAAGCTTCAAATTTTGAAAACAAAATCAATTTTCTGAGTTATTTTCTTTATTTTCATTTTTCCAAAGCCTCTTCTAATTGCAGATCCATTGGTTAATAATATATTTGGCCAATTAAACCACCCCAAACATCAATAGAGAGTTGATATTTTATTTTTAATTATTTATTTAAATAGAATTTGATTGGGTTTGATTTAATTGTCAGAAATGATATTTTGATTGCATCTTAATTTATTTTGATTTCTTTTTGCAGGAAAACGGTGGAAGAAATATGGAGAAAAAGATCTCAATCAATGAGAATGCTCCAGCAATTGAAGATCAAAATTTTGAGCAAGTAAAATTGGATTTAGCATATTTCTCTTCAACAAACTCTTCTCTCAAGAATTCCTTCACAAATATTATAAATAACAGATTGCAGAATGGAATAAGGGGCTGCTCTCCTCTACAATTTTAGACTTCTAAAAACACTATTGTAATAGGAATTTAGAGTTGTAGGAGGGAGGAGAGAAAATCTCAGATCTGGGGATTATTGAGGATTTTCCCTTTGTATCTTGAATTATGTATGAGGGGCAGAGTTTGCACTATTGTGGCTCTAATTTTGAAAGCAGAAGTTCAAGCAATGTAAAGGACTGTTGGAGACCGAGGTCAGAGAAATGGATGCAATAAATTGGTATTTTTAATACTATTGTTTCAAATATCAGTTTTATTTTTATAGTAATAGGAATGTCTCATTTTATTCATGTTTGTGCACTATTGTCAATATGGGTAATTTGTCTCAATGTTGTTATTATGTATCTATGGTCTTATGGATTAATTTCTCATTTCCGAGTAACTACTTACTCATAAATCTGTCTTATAAAACTGATTTATTGAATGGTAATGTGTTGTGAACTATTTCCACATATCATTATTCAATTATTGGATTTACTAATTTGATAATTAATAACATTTTTGTGAACTACTTCCTGAATGTTGTTGGTTTATTATTTCAGTTAAGAGGTCTCAATAGGATGTGTTTTGGTAACCATAATATCAGTTAATTGAACTACTTCATTAACTTTATATTCTTTAAACAAGACATATTTAAATCCAATACTTTTTATCTTGCTTTAATTGGTTAGATCTATATCTGCCTAATTAAGATGGATTTAGATTAGTTTCTTTTTGCTTGCATCATAGAATAAGCTTGCATTTAGAGTAAATTCTACATTCTTTTAAGTCCTCTCCTCAAAGAGGCAAAATTTTAGTTGTGGCTTGGTTGAACCCAAATCAGCTTAAGGGTCATTCTCTTACCTGATCAACAAGAAGAAGTGATCTGATATCCTTGTCTATTGGTAGGTAAAGATACATCATAAACCAATAGCAATAGGGAGAAGGTAACTGGACCTAGTTAAACCAGTCGGAGCCACCACACTAAACAGAAAAGGAGCTGCTTTAAGGTCCGGACCAGGTGGTTATCCCCCATTGTTGTTGCAACGATTTTCGAAGCATCAATAGGGCTATATAAGTATATTTCCTTCATGGACTTGAATGAGGTTAACATATTACTATTTCTTAATAAAAATAATATAATCTCTTTTCTTTTGAATTGTACCATGCTTTTCATATTAAATCATATTCTCTAAAATGTAACCAAACTATAATATAGATAACATTTCTGTAAATCTTCCCATAATAATTTGAAGAGGCCTATCTAAGATATAAACATTTTGAGTTCACTTGTTAGTATATTATATATTATAATTTCAAAATAACTTACAAGATTTATTATTTTATTGTTAGGAATTAGATCTTAACCAAAAATTCCTAATTTATTGTACCTTTGTATAGTTCAGACATAATATTTGATATCTTCAATGCAAAGTAATTTCTACTATTTTGACCCCCTAAAATCTTAATTTCTCAGATCCAATTCTTATATATATATATATATATATATATATATATTATATTAATATGTACCCCCTAAATCTAATTCTCAGATTTTCCAAATTCTTATTTTATATAATTATATAATATATATATATATATATATTTGATGTCAATTAACCTCTTTACCAATACTGTTAATTCTGTTTTTCATGTACATAGGAGGTTAGGAACAAAAGACAATAACCTATGCGATAATATTTAGAGTAAGTGTGAAGACTGTAACACATTAGAGGTGAAGAAAAGCCAACCAAGAAAAGAGGGGAGGGTGATGCAACAAAATTCACAGGGAGCACAAGGTCCAGAGGAGACTAGAAACATATGGCACTCCAGTGTAATATTCCTAAATATTTATTTCTAATCTTTAAAAACTATAAGAAATCATTGTAGAAATCGACTCTCGATAATTTATTATAGCCCCTTTTTTCTAATCTCTTGTTTTCCAATTTTACCTCTTTTTCTTCTAGTTTTGGTTTTCTGGTTTTTGCATGCACTTATGTAGGCTTCCATTTTTCCAAATCTTCATAGTTTTTTACTTTAATCTAGCTATATTTAAACTAGGAGGAAAGTGCTCGCTACTATGTGTCTTGTTTATGGTCATACAAAATATCACCTACTAAGTCATTGGTATCGTTCAAATGATTGTGTAATGAAGGAGTATAATGAAATGAAGGTTGTCATTTATGTCATTGTTACTACCAACACATATAGTGGATGTTTCATGGTGCATAAAGGAAAATTCCTATTCTTATGGCTATTTTATGCTAAGGAAATAGGTAACTCCAATGAATAGTTGGGAAACTCTGTAGACCTCCTGGTTGGTACTCAAGAATTAGAAGGACTAGGCCCTCCTGACCTAGTTCCCTTTCCTCCTTGCCTTCCATTTTCATGTATGTTGTCTCTTTCATTTATTCTTCTTTCACTTCTGAGATAATTCATTGGTGACATTATTCTTCTAGAATTGGGGTGATCTCCTCTCCTTAGCTTTGACAACTGGAATTTTTGGCCCCAAATATATTCTTTCATTTCCATTTTTTTTTTTTTTTTATAGTTCATTGATGGTCATAATTTTGTCTTCTCTGGTTGATTTTTCATCCTCTTCTCAATGCAACTGGCTTCCTTGACATATTTAATTTCATCCCTATGCATAATCCCTAGGGATGATTGATGCAACATAATGAATTTTTTCTATTTATCAATCTCTCACTCCCTTTCTTTCTCTTTCTCTTTTGTATAAACATCTTAACTAATTTAGGATTTTCCTCATCCAACACATTGTTTGAGGGTTTAACCTTTCTTCAGGGATTGAAAACACCATAACATGTACTCTTCCTCAGGTGCTTAAATAACTTAGCCCCAAACTTGTTTAGGTTTGACCTCGCTTATTCGGGGCTTGGGGTATTCGGGGGGATTTTTCAAGTTTCGATTAGTAAGTCCTTTAGGGTATTGAATTCTCAAACAACTTTAGGTACCACCTGGGTTGGGTGCTTGGCTCTAAATTCTTTTTGATGTGTTTTCTTTAGAGGCCTGAATGGACTGAAGTCTTGAATACTAGGTCCCACTTACTTGGTGATTTTCTCTAGTTTTTTTGTATTAATTTTCTCTAAGCGACAATTTCTTTTATTCAATGGCCTTTGCAATGAAGTATTTTTTAACAAAGGTTATTAGACTAGTCTGAGAAAAAAAATAAGTTCCATTACCTAAATTAAAACTTGCCACACTTTAGACAATCCATGATTTGCAAGAAGGATTGTAGATAGCCTTGAACTATTTTTCAATTGGTTAGGAAGCTAATGTTCCACCCTAGACTTGACTCATATAAATCAATACTTGCTTCAAGGTACAAAGTTTTATAATCGAAGCAAAAAGGGCACACACACCTTTGCATTCAGGTTAAAACAAAAGCATATCACCCAAGAACAAGACTCCAGATGTTACAATAAAAGTGCATTCTATTTTCTCTGGCTCTCACATGCTCGCAAGGTCTCCAACAACACACATACACATATCAACTAAAAAAAAATCTTGAACAAAATGGAGAGGTTTCTTAACTAGTAGCATCTCTTCGATGACATCTTGGATTTTTAGAATCCCTCTACTAACCATGAGAATAGTTATCCCAATCAAAGGAACACATAAACAAAACATAAAACAACATATAGGTGCAATTGTTTCACAAGGGATGCATAAGGAAATAGAACAATTATTCTAGGATATATTTACAAGGAATTATTACTCATGGAAAAAAAAATGTGTTGAGACGCTCTTGCATCAAGCTCCCTCAGAACAAAAACATTTCATGAACTCCTATCCAAGAGGCCTGCAACAATATTATTGTGTTTCGACATCTTTACGTCACTCATCAAACTACATCTTTAACGAGAAGTCCCTTCCACTTGACCAAATGATCATAATAATTTTTATTGTTGGCCCTTTTGACAATCTTTTGGTTAAGAACAATCTCCCTTTGTAGCTTATAGGCTATAGAAAGTTGAGATTCTCACTTAATTTTCTCTTATTTATCCTGATTCTCTTCTTCAGGCTGCTTATAAGGATACAAATATGAAACTTTAAATTTTGGAGAAATCCCTATATTTTGGGGTAACTTAATCTCATAGGCATTTGTTGAGAACTTTCGCGATACTTTCTATGGATGAATCCTCTTTAATTTTAGTTTATTATACTCATGTCTTGGGAATCTTTCCTTCCTCAACTATGCTAAAACCAGGTTCCCTACATCAAAATTTACTTCCCTTCTATTGAACTCATCTCCTTGCTTGTATTTAAGTTTAATCTCTTCTAGTTGTCCCTCGACATGTTCATGTATCATTTGCATGGCTACAAAAAATTATTTTGCATGAGCACTACAGATTTCTACCTTTCCCAAATTCCTAGGGAATGCCATATGCAATTTGAAAAGGAATTTTTCATGTACTTCCATTAGGATAACCATTATAAGAAAACTCAATTTGTGGGAGAACTTAATCCCATTTTTTATTTTGGTCATTAACTAAATGTCTCAACAAGTTTCCCAAACTTTTATTGACCACTTAAATTTTACTATTTTATTGGGGGTGGTAGGCTAACCTATATGTCAGGTTCCTTCCAAGGTTCCTCCACAAAGTTCTCCAAAAGTGTCCAACAAATTTTGTATCTCAATCTAAGCATATACTCCTAGGCAATCCTTATAGTCTCACAACTTCTTTGAAAACAGGATTAGTAATGTGAGTGGCATCATTTTTTTTGGACCAATATATGAAATGCACATCTTGGAAAATATGTCCACCACTACAAAAGATAAGTCATGGTTCATCTAGGTTTTTGGCAGATCCAAGGAAAAGTCCATACTAATGGCCCCCCATATTCTATTGGGCATGCGCAATGGATGATACAACCTAGAAATCCATTGTCCTCCTTTAGCAAACTAGAAAATATTGTACTTTTCCACAAATGTTTCAACACCAATATAGATCCATCTCAACCATAGATCTGTAACCAAGAGCCGAAAGGGATCACATCCCATTTGATCTAGATTTAAACAGGAACGCAATAAAATACAGAGATAACCATATACACAAAGATGCAACGGAAATAATGCTTCATTTTATTAATGGAAAATACCGAAATATGCTTACAACCAGAATTGGAAATAAACCAGCTAGGGCGATGGTAGCTTATCTCTGAGAAGAGATGTGCGGCTACATGCCTCTGAACTGTTCCGAACTGTGTTAGAATGAGGCTCGAAGGCCTATTTATTGTTGAGAAACAATGGAAAATCCTTCACATTCCAAAACCTAACCTAGAAGATGAAACGCCAAATTGTGGGCCCCGTTTTTGGGTAAGTTGGTACATCAACTTCCCGGGGTCGCGAATTGGTCGTCTTATCTCCATTTGACACGCATGATAGCCCGTTGGAAAGATCTCTTCGAGGAATACGATGGAAAAGATGATTTTTAGACAGAAAAATCGCTAGCGGTAGATTTCCCAAAAAACGTCGTTTAGGGCCTCAAAACGGCTCCGGAAGTTTAGGACCCGAAAAACTGCTAAAAATAGTAAATTGTGTTATAATTAAAGAAACTGAAAGAAACTGCATGAAGCACTAGAGGGGATCCAAGTCGAATTAGCGGGTGGCCACCAATATCCACCTGGATCATTCCTCCCCCCTTAGGAAGCAATGGTCCCCATTGCGTTGAGTTCCTCCATCTGCTGAACTTGTCCTGCAATCTCTGATGTGTCCAGTAATGGTGGGAAGCATGGTCGACGATGGTCCACATTGAACACTTGGTGTAGGCGAAGGAATGGAGGAATGATGTGCGCCAAAACATTGTTTCCCGTAGCCTTGGTATTGGTGTAAGGACCATGTCGGAGTGGTCTGAGCTTCTGATGGGTTCTGGTAAGGAGTTCTTTATGTTGATGCAACTAGACTTTGTTGCCCACCTGAAACTTGTGTGGTACCCCTGTGCGTGAGGAGATGTTGTTCCTGTGTTCTATCATGAACGTATCCCTATGTTGCTGCTGCTGCGTGGAGGAACCCTTTGCGGGGGTCATGGATTTAGCAACGATCTTCCCCTTACTTTGGGGGTGAACCAGACAGGAAATAAATTTCCTAGTCTGTGATATGAGCTTGCTGCCTTTCTTAGTAATGATCAAAGAGGCGACGGTAGGTGGGGCTACCTCTGGTATCCTGTATAATGAATTATCCAAAGAAATAATGACAGCATGAGGCCTTGACTCATACACGGCATGTCGCCTCCACAAGTATGGCTGGCCTAATAGTACATCACAAACATCCAGAGGTATAACATCACACAGTACCTCATCTGTGAATGGTTTGATGCTGTAGGGAAGGCGGCACTGCTGGCGAACTTTGAGATCTCATCCTTCATGAAGCCACCCGATACTGTAC
>APFE031342348.1:205335-230962 GCA_000404065.3 Pinus taeda | reverse complement strand
CTTAGTGTTTGGAAGGGGTCCAAACACTTGGGAGTGGAAATTTTTGCAGAGGGAGGGTTCTTACTAAAGTCCAGGTGACTTAGTAATTCCTAGTGAAGTATTTATGGTTATATTTCAACCAAGGGGAGGGGATATTTACATAAGGGGGTTATCTACATAGTTTAGTATGGGGATAGGGAAAATATAGGGAGTTAAATAATAGTGTTAGTAGTTAATATGGAGATGACAAGAAAGCGCTAAGCTTTAGAGATCTTAGGCTTCAAAGGGGAGATAAAACCTTATAGAGAAAGTATGGATCCTCTTTGAGTGAAGCAGATCTTCACCCAGGCTAATGACATGAAAAATGATGAAACTAAGAGATATCAAGCAGATCTTGACCTCTTTTTGGGGAAATTAGTTAATGATTTGAGGGAGAGGGAGAAAGGAAAGTTAGTTATGCCTGATTTGAGCTCTTTCACATAAAACTGCCTGGTGATTGTGCCTTGAGTAGAGATGACACCTTGAAAACATAGAATTGATCAGAAATCAAGATTCTGCAACCTCAAAATTACCTACCCAGCCTACTTACCTAACATTTTTTCTTCTTTTGGTTTGGGTGCACTTAGACTTGTAGACCCATCATTTCATTTTTTTCTTTTTATGCCTTCCTATCTACAAACTACCCCTTTTTCTTCCAAGGGCCCAGATTAAGCAGTTGGGCTCCTTTGATTCTCTACCTATCTAAGAATCTGCCAAGATTAAGCTGTTTGGATAGATTTTCATTCTCTATATTCCAAAACAGGAAATTGAAACCTAGGGAGACCAAGATTAATCTGTTTGGACCTCCCTTTAGCTAAAAATTCTACAAAACTGGAATGACTTTTTAGAATTTGGAAAGCAGTTAGATGAACTCTGAGTAGCCTTCTTTGCTTGGTGACTGTTTAGCAAATATGGAGCATTGCAACATGCAAAGTATGACATATTTGGCCTGTAAAATGCCAATCATGAAATATGAGTAACCTGATACAGCAGGAGGCTAACAGTAGCCATCAATGTCTTTTCATTTAAACTTCTTTTAGGGGACACGTGTCAAATCCAAGTTGCGAAAAAATGAAATTATGCATCCAACTCATACTGGATTATACAATAAACATCTCAGCTCAATCAACCCTCATACCTAGCCAATAATAAAAGTGAGTCAATTCTTCATAGTCTTATCATGGCCAAAATGAACAAGTAGTCCTTCATTGTGCTTCTTCTTCACCATATTATTTGTCATTGATACTTTTGGAATACATAATTTACTACCATTAAACAATATTCACTCTTGAATCATGTATTCAAGCTATGGAACTTGATCACTGATTATGGGGCTTTTAGAAGCCTCACAAATTTATTTGAAGCTTGAATCATCCTTGTACATTTCTTGGAAGTATTCATACCCCAAAGTGCTAACTTGAAATTCCCACAAGACCAAACATATCCTGCTCAAAGCATTAACAACTTTATTCGCATTCCCACTGATATGTTTCAAAACAAAAGAATTTTTTTCATGTATTCTACCCATTTGACATGTCTCTAATTCATCTTTTCTTGTTTGGTTATGAACTATAATATATGATTGTCTATCTATGGAATAAAATATCTGGGGAGAAGATAATGCCTCCAATTCTTTAGAGATTGAATCACGACACAAAATTTGTTTTCATGAGGTGGAATACTTCTTCTTGGTCTCATTCAATTTCTCACAAAAATAGGCAATGGGCTTATCCTCTGCTAAGAACAACACCAATGGTCATTGCAATGGAATTACTGTTTACTTGAACAAGATTTGAAACTTAGGAAATATTAAAATTTTCTACTATATTATTTTCTCCTTCAACAATTGAAATGCCTCTTCAATTGTTGCTATCCACTTAAAAGGTTGATGTTCCTGTTTAAAGGTTTGCACTATCAATGCACAAATGTGACTAAAATTTCGAATAAACTTTTAGTAAAATTTGGCCAATTGATGAAAGATCCTCACCTCATGGATATTTGTTGGAGATGGCCAATTTTTAATGGCTTTTACCTTCTTTAGGTCCATTTTTAGCCCTTCTTAGGAAATTACAAGCCCCAAATAGATTAATTTTGTCTTAAGAAAATAACACTTTTCATATTTGTTAGAAGGTTTTCTTGTTGTAGCTTCTTGAATGCTAGTTTTAAAAATCTAAGATGTCCTTCCTTAGTTTTGTTGTACACAAGCATATCATATAAATAAGCAATAAATTTTTTTACCAATAAAGTCTTTGAGGACTTTATTCACAAGAATCATAAAAGTACTAGGTGCATTGTTTAATCAAAATGGAATAACCATCCATTCATACAAACCATCATTGGTTTTGAATGTAGTCTTCCACTCATCTCCTTATCTCATTCTGTGTTGATGATACCCACTCTTTAAATCAATTTTTAAAAATTATCTTGCACCACTAAGTGATAGGTGATCCAAAATACATATACCATAGCTACTTGTTTAGAATCTAATATTCCATTATCTAGAATATTTAATTAAATATTGGAGACATTTTAGAATAGCTAATTGTTGTCAAATATATGACATCTAGATATGTGTCGTTTCTTAGGAACTAATTTAGGAAAATAGTTAGGTGTGTTGTTATGAGAGCATTAAATGTAAATGAACACTTGTAAAAAAAATAAGTGATCCATAACAAAATTAGTTTAGGACACTAGCTTATTTAAAGCTCGTTTCTCTTCTCTTATAAGAGTGTTGAGTGATTGTGTGTAAACTCTTGAAAATTTTATGTAATTTTCTTTTCCTTATTACTATTTTTTTTTTGTGTTTGAGGACACTTCTACTGTTGTTGTGGTACCATAACCATCAGTGATGCAAAATGTATGTGAAGAGGAGATTCCAGCGTTGCAAGCTTTTGGAAAACTCCACCAAGTAGTTAATTGGTATGCTAGTGGTTTATATTTTTATGAAGGAAAACAAATTTGACTATTATACATTTTATTGTTGATTTGAGATTTGGAAATTAAATTTCCATCATAAAATATTTTATTATCTTTGGAATCGCCTTCGAAAGTATTTAAAGTGTTAAGAAATTGGTGAATCTAAAACCGTGTGAACGCTGGGGAACCGTGTGCATGAAAAACACCTGCAACGTGGAAGACAAGGGAGGGTAGAACTCACTTCAATCCTCGGTAGAGAAGAAACAACGTAGGGACCAGGAGAGATAACAAATCAACATGGAGATCACTATGGATGAGCCAAGCACCTGCAGAGGGAAATAATTGCGTTGTTGGAGGATAGAAGCATGGAGAAGGTGATGAGGGACGTGTCTCTGGTCTCCGCCATAGTCAGTCATCAGACCACTCCTCTGCAAACTTTGGAATGAATTAGTTACTTGAGAGACACATAATCTTCCCATCATACCCATTCATTTTTTCCTTTATTGTTCTGGAGGTTTTCCCATACCAATTCTTGAATTTCCGTCCCTCTCTCGATCAAGTACAGGACAAAGATTTTTCGACTGGAACCCATTTTGGGGTGGACAACATCAACTCCATTTTGGAGTGGATGTGTTGAGAATAGGCAACTTATGTGATCTCTCTCGAAAAACATTTTAATGGTGTGTACTTCTCAAACAAAATATTTTCATAAATCAAATGGCTTAATACTTTACATGCATAAGTTTAAAGCTTGAAGCTTGAAAAGTTAATTTACCTTTTAAAAGTGATTTCATAAAATTTAATTCACGTTTTTAAAGGGACTTCATAAATTTATTTTTTAAAGTGAGGTTAAAAGAAATTAAAGTTTATTAATGGAGCGAGGTGGTGTATTTTCAATTTTCAATTTCGTAATTTTAATGGAGAGATAAATGTGTTTTTTTAGTATTTTGTTGGAGTGATAAGTTGAATTCTCGTGAATTGTTTTGCAATATTTGGAGCGATAAAGTGTGATTTTGTAATTTTGGAGTGATAAGGTAGAGTTTTGTAATTTGTCATTTGGAAACAAGAAGGTGCAATTTTTTTTGAGGGCAACATAATTGTAATTTAAAGTAAGTTTTACTTTTTGGGGGGCCTACAATCTAGAAGTCAAATTGCGAGAGCATTTTAATTTCAAATTTTAAAAACTTATTGTAAAATTTTAGAGAAGTTGACTAGAGCCAAGTGCAAAGCTCAGTCACTTTTCTTCTCAAATGACTATACGAGGGTCAAGGCCAAGCTTTGATAGATCATTTTTTTTTGTGTGTGGTGTGTTGTCCATCTTCAGTTTTGATCCAAGAGATCAGTAAAGTGCTTCAAATTTGAAGTGCTCAAACGTTTCTCGAAATCAGTGCGAATGCGTAGAGCTTGGCAACCTAAATCCAACACAACTTGAATCGCTCAAAATTGATATCGTATGCTCCCGATATTGTGTTTTAATCCTTTTCCCAAATAGGTAAAATTTTTGCAGGTTGGGTGCAAGATTGCTAACTAAGTTGTCTGTATGATGACTCAACAAGCTGACTGGGAAGATTCACTGTACCTCAGGCCATGGCAGGCTGCCAAGTGGCCTCATTTGAATGGTTCAATTTGGAAAGTTCCGATCGGTTATGGTGGATTTTGTTAGCCTAATGGTTGGGTGCCACAAAGCCCAATCATGGGCTACCACGTGGCACCCTGGGGTTGCGAAATTTTTTGTTAAGGATGAACTACCATTGGGGAGGATCGAATGCAAGACCTCAAGCATTGTAGCACAACGCCTTATCGCTACACTATTGGGTGAATCTTAACCCATATAACAACAAATATCTATTTAAATTTTTGGTGCATAAGTGTTGGGGGAGGGGGTTGGGGCTAAGCCCATGGCCCCTGGTCACTACACAACCCACGAGAACGTGGGTGGAGCTACTAAGGGCTTGGGGCTTAGCCCCAACCCAAGGTCTAACCATATGATGTGACTAGAGGCGGATCAGAGTGGAGAGCTGACATGTTGGGAGTTGGGTCAGATCCCTAGCTCTAAGTCCCATGAATCACTCTAGGACTGAGACCGCAAAGGAAAGTGCTAAGGGTTGGTGCTAAGGTTAATCCTAGCCCCAGGGCATGTGCGGTCATGCAAGACCGTGGGCATGAGCAGAGGGATCCAAAGTGACATATGCATGGATTTGGGGACCAGCCCTGTGTTCTGTGGAACTCATATGAATGACGGTGCAGAGGTTAAGGGGCCTATGTTGATGGGCTAGGGTGGTTACCCCGAGCCCTTAGGCATATGGCCCATATGACCCAATTTTTCCGCTCATGGGGGTCATTAGGTAATTAAATTAATTGACATATTGCACCCAAAACTTTGGGAATTTGACTGGTGTTGGGAGAAAATGTCACTTGGTGGTCCCTGGAATGGTGGAATTCGTAGAACAATTAGCAAAACAATTTAGTTTGTAGAGCAGTTAGCAGAAAAACTTCTCTAGAGCATAGATTCTTCAAATTTTGGCCAAATTGAGCCCAACAAGAGGCCATCTTGGGGTTTTTGACTGTTCTAGAGCCATTGGAGACATTATTTTTACATTATGAGCACTATAAATCCTTGTAAACACAAATTTTAAGCACTTAATCAAAGAGGCCTAGCTTTGGAAGCTGAACCAGGAGATGTAGCCCAAGAGGGGTGAAGTCCTTTATTATTTTGTTGTCTTGTGTTTTTGTATATGGTATATTTGTCTCTATTTTTACGTTGTTACTGAGTTTTAAAACCATTATTTTATGTGATTTTTCCAAGTGATCCATTGCCTAAAAGACAAAAAATTTTACTTGCAAATTTTACTATCACCTTCAAGTTTGTATAACATATCAATTTGGTGTCGAAGCTCAAGGTTTTTTTGAAGGTTTGATTTTGTTTGCAAGTGTTTTCTAATGCTTACAAGGTTGAAGCTCAAAACAGGAGAAGAAGTCTAGCTTGTGGAGTTAGGGTCTCAAATTGTTTCAAGGAGAACACACTTACCTCATGATTCACCATTCATGGCACATGAAGAAGTTCATGAAGGGACGTTTGAAGATGAGAGAACTTTTAGAAAATATGTCTTTGAAATGTTTGAAATGGTGAAAGTTCTTTATGAGGAGAGGAACTCAAGGTTGCAAGGAGAGAGCTCAAAACCTCTAAAACGAAATGGAGGAAATGGATACAAGCCTCCAAAAGGGAATGGATGGGATGGTGACATGCCACAACCTTCACCTCCATCCTCATCCTCATCTTCTTATACTTCTACCCCTTCATAAACACCTCCAAATTCTCCAAAGGGACATGGTAAAAATCCTTTATTAAATCTTGACATAAATTTTGAATTTCCTATGTATGATGGAGAGGTAAATGCTGAGAAATTAGATCATTGGGTTTTTAAAATTGAAGTGTGTTGTAGGATACAAATAATGAAGGATGATGCAACCCAAATTCAACTTGCTTCTCTTAGGTTGGAAAGTGAAACACTCATTTGGTGGGAGTCCAAAACTCAAGAGGACATGAAGAAAAGTGGTAAGGTTTTATCCTCTTGGAATTATTTTTTTGTTGCAATAAGAAGACAATTTTATCCATTAGTGTACATGACAAAATCTATAAAGGAATGGAAAAAATTTAGGCAAGCTAAGGGCCAAAGTGTCCAAAACTATACTCAAGAATTTAGGAAAATAGCTTTGATTTTGAGTATAGATTTATCCTCTCAAGGCACTCTACTGAAATTCATTGGAGGTTTACATAGGTTTTTGAGACACACAATTCTCATGTTTAACCCTAAAAATCTAGAAGAAGTTCATGTATAAAAGAATTATTTAGACGCAAGAGAGAAGAGTGTTTCTGAAGAAACTAGTGAGAAGTCATTTAAAGCTAGAGACAAATGAAAGGGGAAGTTCAAAGGCAAGGATAAAAAGAATGTTTTAGTCAAGAAAGAGGGAGAAAAACTCACATGTAAACATTGTTCCAAAGAAGGCCATGATGAAGACCATTGTTGGAAACTTCATCTTGAGATGAAAAGATTGTTGCAACAACTCAACAAGATCTAGGATTTGATTTCAGAGATGAAACAAAAATCACAGCCATGGGATTGAAAATTAAGGATTCTAGTGCAAGTACTAGTTCTTCTAGAAAGTTGATTGAAACTCAAAAAGAAATAGAAATAATAGAGCTTTTCCATATTAGAGTCATCAAAAAACATAACAAAGAAGATACATTGTTTGATAGTGGATCACAAACAAATCTTATTTTAGAAGACATTGTCAAGAGACTAAATTTGGAAACCATTCCTCATATTAAAACTTATCCTTTGGGTTGGGAATGTGACAATGCCAAATTGCAAGTGACAAGAAAATGCATACTTAAATTCGCCATGACTGCAAATTTTATGATGAGGTAGAACTTCATGTAGTACCACTTGACATATGCAAGATTTTTTTAGGAAGCCCATATTAATATGATAGGAAAGACATATTTTATCGCCATGAGGACAAGTATCATTTGTTTAAAAATGGGATTGAGTATATTGTTAGAGCACATAGCAAGAAGTTGAATTTGTCTCTTGTGACTACTGGACAAATGAAGAGGTTTGTAAATGCTAGTAAAAAATTTTCATTGTTAATGATTAAACACAAATATGTTGAGGAATGTGAAGCTTTCCAAGGATGTGATGTAAAACTCAAACATGATTTAGCTGAGGTTGTTAACACACGTGATAAGATGTTTCAGGAGCCTAACGTGTTTCCTCTTAAAAGAGGAAAACAATATGAAGTCCAACTGTAGCAGGATGCATCACTTTTGAACATAATTGGTATGAACAAGATGCTAGTGTTAGAAATTGCAACGATCAAAAAGCAAATGCAAGAGCTCCCTGAAAAAGGGGACATTAGTTCTATTATATCTTCTTGTGGGTCTCCTAATGTTTTGGCTTTGAAAAAGGATAGTGCATGGCGATGACCATCATATTTGGTAAAGAGTCAAGCCAACTACAAGCCTAGACATGATAAGCATCGTGTTGACAACAATTTTTATGTTGGAGATGAAGTAAGGCTTTGCATTAGCAAAGAAAATATTCAAAGTGAAAATAACTTGAAATTGGGTCAACCTCCTTTGATTGAATATCATGGAGAGAATGTTCAGATTCTTTCAATATAAGTTTTTCCTCCTGAAACAAGAACTTCAAGAAGAAGGAATGGGAAGCACCCTTGTATGGGGATCAAAGGTAAAAATCCAAGAAAAGCAAAATAAATTGAGATTGGAAGGGTGAGGGAATTGTACCCTCATCTATTTTTTGACTGAAAATAGTCTTTTGGAGGTCTAAAAGATTCCAATGGGAAGGAGTGATCCAAGGGATCAGTAAAGTGCTCAAAATTCAAAGCGTTCAAAAGTGCTCTAAACCAGCGTCAAAGGGTAGAGCTCACTAACCTGAATTGAACACAACTTGAATTGCTCAAAACTGATATCGTATGCTCCCGATATTGCATTTTGATTGTTTTCTTAGATAGGTAAATTTTTTGTAGGTTGGGTGTAGGACTGCTGATTGGGAAGTCCGTACGATGACTCATAAGGCTGACTAGACAAGCTGACTATACCTCGGGCCAATGGTAGGCTTCCAAGTGGCCTCATTTTATTGGTTTAATTTGGAAAGTTTTGATTGGTTATGGTGGATTTTGTTGGCCTAATGGTTGGGTGCCATGTGGCCCAATCACAGGCTGCCACATGGCACCCTAGGGTTGCGCAAAATTTTGTTGAGGCTGAACTACCATTGGGGAGGATTGAATGCAGGACCTCAAGCATTGCAGCACAACAACTTACCGCTACACTACCACGTGAATCCTAACCCTTATAACAGTGAATCTGTGTTTAAAGTTTTGGTACATAGGTGTTGGGGGAAGGGACCAGGGCTAAGCCCCTGGTCACTACAAAACCCATGAGACCACGGGAGAAGCGACCAAGGGCTCTGGTCCTAGTCCTAGCACAAGGTATAACCATATGATATGACTGAAGCAGATTAGAGCGGAGAGCTTACAGGTTTGGAGATGGGTTGGAGTGCTAGATCCAAGTTCCATGAATCACTATAGGATCGAGACCAAAATGGAAGGTGCTAAGGGTTGGTGCTAGGGTTAGGCTCAGCCCCACAACATGTGGTTTCACAAAGGATCGTGGGCACGAGGAGAGGGATCGAAAGCAGCAGGTGCATGGATTTGGGGACTAGCTCCGGGTTTCGTGGAGCTCATAGGACCAACAATGTGGAGGTTGAGGGGCCTATGGTGACGGGAGAGGATGGTTAGCCCCAACCCCCGAGCATATGGACCATATGAACGATTTTTTTTTTTGCTCATGGGGGTCATTGGGCAATTAAAGTAATCGACAAATTTCACCTGAAACGACGCGAATCTTGCCGATGTAGGGAGAAAATGTCACTTGGCTATCCCTCAAATGGCATAATTTATAGAACCGTTAGAAGATTAGTTTAGTTTGTAAAGAAGTTATCATAAAAACTTCTCTAGAGCATAACTTCTTCAGTTTTTGACCAAATTTACTTTTTTGGAGCCATTAGAGACATTATTTTTACATTTAGAGCACTGTAAATCCATGTAAACACAAATTTGAAGCACTTAATGAAAGAGGCCTAACATTGGAAGCTAGACCAGGAGATGTAGCCCAAGAGGAGTGAACTCCTTTATCATTTTGTTGTCTTGTGTTTCTGTATATGGTATTTTTTTTTTGCTTTTATGTTGTTCACTGAGTTTTAAAACCATTATTTTATGTGCTTTCTCAAAGTGATCCATTTCCTAAATGACATAAAATTTTAATTGCAAATTTTCCTAGCAAGTTCAAGTTTGTATAATAGACCATTTTTGTTGTGCATGATCCATATTGGTGCATACATTTAATTTTACAATGTCTAAGCTGGTAAATTTATTTTTTGAATATGAAAAACTTGAAGGCTCAAAGAATTACAAGACATGGAAAAGGCACATAGAAAGAACTTTGAATTACAATGAGCTTTGGCAAGATGTATGTGATGGTGATGTCAAAACAAACAAACCTACAGATGTAGACTCACTAGCTAAATGGGAAATAAAAAATGCCAAAGCATTAACATTAATTAAATCTTCAGTGAATGATGAAATGTGTGTTCACATTGAAAATGCTTCTGATGCATGGTCTGCCTAGAGAACATTTAAAGATTTATTTGATACATGACGATAATCTAAGAGATTTGATCTTCAATTAAAGTTGCTTCAACAAAAATTGACAAAAGGGGGATATGTAATTGAATACATTTCTAAACTTAAGAACATTAAGCAGGAAATAGTAAATGTTGGATTTCAAGTAGTGGATAATAGTTTCACGACTTCTATTTTGATTGCTAGCTTTCCTTCTTCATATACACATTTCTTGGAAATTTTACAAGTAACTGGAAAGCTAGAGAAGTTAAAATTTGATGAATTAAGTGAAATGCTATCTCAACATGACAAAACTTTTGGAATGAAGAAACATGTTGAAGAAGATGTTTTTTTACAGAAGTTGGCAGTAGTAAATCTTCAACTGAAAGTTTTGGAGGTAGAGGAAGAGGGAACATCAATCAAAATCAGGGAGCACATAGAGGACAAGGTCATGGTATAAGTGAAGGCAGAGGGAATAAATTCAGTAGAGGCAATAGTTCTGTGAGAGGCAAAATTCAAGGCAAATGCAACAATCAAGGCAGAGGCAACAGTGAAGGAAGAGGATAAAGTCAAGGTAGAGGAAAAAATCAAGGCAGAGGAGAAATTCAAGGCAACAGAGAAATTCAAGGTAGAGGAAAATATTTCAATCAAGTTGTTTGTAGAAGATGTAACAGAGTTGGTCATTATGCTGAAGATTGTCGAACTTCTATTGAAAAAATTTCAAAGTTTCAGCAACACTTGGCACAGTTTGCTAATGATAAAAAAGATGATGCCTTAGAATATGTCTTCACTACACTTCAGAGTTCGAAATAAAAATTATTATAGGTCTCCACATATCTTAAAAGTGATTATGAAGATGCTTGGATCTTAGATACTATCTTAGATACAAGGGAAACACAACATATGACTTTTTGACGTGACTTATTTTGAACTTTTCAATAATGTTGTTTTAATTCAATCTTTCTTGCAGCTGATAGAAGACATAATCCTTGTGGAAAAGGTGTACTAAATGTTTATGTTCCCGATATTGGCAAAAAACTAATTTCAAATGTTTGGTATGTACCAACTTTCAAGAAGAATTAGTTGTTAATAGTCACGATTCGACAAGCAGGACATCAGGTTATTATGGAGGATGGCTTAGTAAAATCAACTCCATCGAACAAAATATGAAGACAATCATGATAGGATATGAAGATGGAAAACTTTTAAGGATGACAGAAACAGTCATTCCAAGAAATTATCATTTTGCAAGAGCAACAAGTATATATATTCCACCAATAAGGATGTGACATGTTAGATATGGGCATTTAAACTTTGAAAGTCTCTCTCAACTTTGAAAGTAGGGAAAGGTTAAAGGACTTCCAACTTTTAAGAAAGAAAATGCAAAATTTGAAGCTTGCATTTGCAGGAAACAAAGTTGAGATACTTTTCAAACAAGTTCATGGAGTGCAAAAAAACATTTGCAATTCGTTCACAATGACATTTGTGGACCTCTACAGACTTCTCTAGGAGGATATAGATACTTTTTACTCTTCATTGATGATTCTAGTAAAATGACTTAGGTTTTTTTTTGAAACAAAAGCCAGAAGCATTCAAAATGTTGACTTTTCGTTAACTTGTTCAGAATGAAGTTAAAGAGAAAATTGGCACTCTTGGGACAGACAATGGAGGGCAATTCACTTCGAATGAATTCCATAGTTATTGTAGGGACAATGGTATTAAAATAAAACTTACAAATTTCTACACTGTACAACAAAATGGAGTAGCAGAGAGAATGAATCACACCTTGTTAGGGATGACACTATCCATCCTAACTTTCAAAAATGTAAGTCCTTTATATTGGGCAGAAGTAATAGATACAAGAATGTACTTAAGGAACATGTATCCTACTCCTTCCTTGGATTGAATTACACCATATGAAGCATGGTTTGGTTTCAAACCTAAAGTCAAACATCTTAGAGTTTTTGCTTTAGTGTGTTATGCATTAGTTCTAAAAGAAAATTGAACTAAGCTTGATTCATAAATTTTGAAGTGTACATTGATTGGGTATTCCTATGAAAGGAACATATATCATCTTCTATCCAATGGAAAGTTTATTGTCAGAAGGGAAGTTATATTTGATGAAACATAAAGCAAGAGTACCACATAGATAGAAAATATTTTACAGAAGTTGGAAAACTAAGGGATACAAAAATAAAATCAAAATGAAAAAACCACAAAGTACAAAACATTGGCATGAAATTGAATTGTCTTCATCGAAAAATGGTTCATCCATCTCAACTACTTCATCTAGACCATTTGGTCTTCTAGAAGTACATCTAAATCTCCTAACAATAGCTCATCTGACAGTGACTCCCCACCTCATGAACCTTCTGATGATCAAAGAACATCTGTTTATATCAATCCCCTTTGTAACGATGGTGATTATTTGGATCCACAAACAAGTGAACATTAACTGCAAAAATGTGCCATTCAACTTTTGAAGGATGTTAGTCCAGATGAAAAAACAAAGCAGGAACACGAAGTTCACAAAGAAATGAAGAAAATTTTTCCTTAATAACAAATGATTTTACTGAGCCTTCCATATAAAAAGAGGTAATAAAACATATAGAATGACAAAAGGAAATGGTTCAAGAATATAAGGCGGTGATGGAAAATAACACTTGGGAACATGTTGGCTGTCCTAAAAATGTGAAACCCATCAAATGAAAATGGGTTTATAGAATTAATTTTAAGCCATATGGAGACATTAACAAGTACAAGGAAAGGATTGTTGCTAAAGGTTTTTGACATCAAGAAGGAATCAACTATGAGGAAACATTTGCACATACAACAAAATAGAACACCATCAAATTAACATTTGCATTAACAACTAAAAAAGAATGGAAAGTACATCAGATGGATGTTAAAAGAGTCTTCCTCAATGGGGACTTGCAGGAAGAAGTATATATGGCTCAACCTCCAGGTTTTGAGATTGAAGGGAAGGAACACAAAGTATGAAAATTGATCAAGGCCTTATATGGATTGAAACAAGCTCCACGAGCTTGGTATGCAAAAATGGATGAGTACCTTCGAAAAGTTGGATTTAAGAAAAGTGAATTTGATGTTACTTTATATGTATTCCAATAGGGTAAAAATATGGTGATTCTAGTTATGTATGTGGATGACTTGATCATTACTAGGAACAATAATGATCATATTTTGAAGGTAAAGAAGGAGTTGTAGGTTGGTTTGAAAATGTATGACTTGGGATTACTTCACTACTATCTTGGAGTTGAAGTATTATAACATCGAAACAATATTTTCATTTGTCAAAGAAAGTATGGATCTGAGCTTATTCAAAGATTTGGAATGTAAGATTGCAAGCCCATTCTCACCCCCATCGAACAAAACTTCAAACTTTCAAAATTTGAAGGGGGGAATTGGTGAACAATACTACTTATAGAAATTTTATTGGCAGATTGATCTATCTGACAACCACTCGTCCAAACCTATATTATGCAATCAATATTCTATCACGCTTTATGCATGAACCAAGGGACAACCACTGGAATGCAACAAAAAGAGTCCTTAGATATATCCAAGGCATGAAATATTTTGGTATTCTTTATGAAAAGACTGAGAACTTTGTACTTGGTGGATATTCCGATGCAGATTTTGCTGGAAGTATTAATGATCGGGCATCAACCTCAGGTTATTTGATGAACATGGTGTCAACGATAGTTTCTTGGAGTTACAAGAAGCAAGCTACAATTCCAACTTCTTTAGCAGAAGAAGAATATATATCAACATGGGAAGAAACATGTGAAATTGTTTGGTTACACAGAGTTGTGTAGGATTTGGTCATTCCTCAAGCAGAAGCCACACCTTTATTCATCGATAGCTAGTCAGCCATAAATCTTGCCAAAAGTACAATTTTCCATTCCAAAACAAAGCATGTGGACACTAAGTATCATTACATCAGAACTCTCATTGCAAAGGATGTCATCAATCCGATATATTGTCCTTCAAAAGATGAGATCTCAGATATTTTCACAAAACTACTTGGAAAGATCAAAATTACTAAGTTCATGGATGAAATTGGTATTTGTTGTAATGTATTTTCGGATCAAAGGGGGGAATGCTAGATGATACAAAATACATAAATGATAGTTTAATTATTTAGAGCCTAATATTACATTATCTAGAATATTTAATTAAATATTGGAGACATTTTAGAATAGCTAATTGTTGTAAAAGATGACATCTAGAAAGGTGTCATTTCTTACGAACTAATTTAGGTAAATAGTTAGGAGTGTTGTTATGAGAACATTAATGTAAATGGCCACCTGAAAATGAAATAAGTGATCCATAACAAAATTAGTTTAGGACATTAGCTTATTTAAAGCTTGTTTCTCTTCTCTTGCAAGAGTGTTGAGTAATTGTGTGTAAAATCTTGCAGATTTTATGTAATTTTATTTTCCTTTTTAATAAAGTTTTTGTGTCCGAGGACACTTATGCTATTATTAAGAAAATCCATTATATAATTTATTCAAGGTAAGGATTTCGGGTGGGTATTACAATAAAATTTACAGGAAAGCAAAACTCACTGAAAAATTAATCTGACTTCACACATGTACATATTTATAGGAATCAACTATCACTACTCTCACATCTTTCTAGGCTCTCCCTCAAGGGAGTCAAGCCCAAACAAGCTCCAATACCATGTTAAAAACTAAAAGATGCACACACAAAGGATAAATTTTATTATATTTCATAAATCACACAGATACAACACATATTTATGGTGCTTGTGAGATCCAACCAATTCCAAATATAAATAGGGAGGTTGAGATATTATCTCAACATCCACTTACAAATTTGTAAATAATTCTAAATTATACATGGAAGAATTATCTTCCAACAATTTCCAAAGCCATTGTTAGCATCACTGTAAGAGGCTTTACACTTTAGTGGTGACAGAGTAGAGATATCTTATTTTATCTTATCTTTTCTAAGTATCACTTGGAAAATAATGAACCCGGAGTTGTTACAAATTATAAGCTGATACAACCCACAAAGAGAGAACTCAAATCCAGCTTACATGAGGACGAGACATGTTGTTTCATGAGTACATTGAGACAAAACTAAATTGTGAAGTTGGTAATGAAAATGCAGTTGTAGATGTAATCTTTGGAACCTAGTACGTGATGTATTTACTGTTCATGGAACGTAAGAAAATGATGCACGATGTAGCCAAGCAATATCGTTAACACAAAGTGACCATTTCCCTCTGCATTTTGCAATAAAATATGATATTTTAAGGCATAAACTAAAAGGCATAGATAGAGTTTCACGCGAGACTCATGAGATCCCTTTAATGAATTAGATGGAAATGGAAAACCCTGATGATGTAGGTGAGAAACACGCCTAGTGGAGGAACATAAAGAAGGATATTTTTGAATATGAAAATATTGGCCAACCTAGTTGTATGGTAAACATGGTGCAAACAATCATCCACTATGTAAATTATTTCACTAATATTTATAACATTAAGGGTAAATTATTGAGCCTAGACACTCATTCTACAATCCAGTACAACTCATCAAAGTTGAAATAAATTTTGTCCATTTTGGCGTTTTTTTTTTTTTTTTTTAATCTAAAACAAAACTATAAAAAACATTTAAATAATATCCACTTATAAAAAGAAATTGCAAGTGAAAAAATTGGGTTTTTCTGATTAGATCTATATTTGAAATGGATCTATGTTGATATCTAGTAAAAAAAGTGAGGATTTTCTTTTGCATTTCCTAGATTATGTCTAGATTTCCAACTAGAAGGATAGAGAGCATGTTTGAGACCTAGAGATTATGCTCAATCACCACTGGAAAAATTGTGAACATGTGACGTCTTCAAGGGGAAGTAGAGGTCTTCAGGCAATGCACATTCAAAGAAAAGGATTATGGGGAACAAATAAGGTTTGGTGGATGCATGTTTCATATTATCTAATTAATTAACTGTTTGTTTTGATATGCATATCGTATACTGTATTTTATTTTAAATTTTTCTGTGTGAGCAATTGGTTGATGTACCGTAAAGGAAGTTTCTTCTCCACCTCCACGTCCAGAAAGGCAGTTTTACATTTTAATGGGAGAATATTTTTTAAAGTAATTCATAAATAAAATAGAAGTGTTGGATTTAATTTTATACAAGTTTCACAAATATTTTCGGAATCTGATGAATATAATCATAGGAACAAACAATAACAAACCCAATTGTTTCACCTCCCTCTATTTCTCAAATATCAAAATATTCGTCAAATCTATAATAACATAAAAATGGGCGAACATAAACCATAAGGAATTAAGATGAAAGAATAAGAGTCATTAAAATTTATGAATTCTATTGATTCTGAAGAAAACAAAAACCAAAATCAACATTCAATCTTGGCCAACACTTTCTATGATAGAATAATCAAAGGAACAATGAGAAGAATATTAATAGGACAGTTTATTATTTATACGGGCACTTTGCACCAATTTAGTGAAACTATAATTTCCTTGACACCATAATATATCCGTCCCAGTGAGAATTGAGATCCTTCAAAACCCAAATAAATAATTTGGCTCAAACCGTATCTGCAATCCAAAAGAATTCTTCTCGTCTAGAAGATTGCCTTCCTTTTCTTTCATACATTGTTGAGGCACAACTTTACTCAATCCACAAGATATCATCTCTCCCTCATCATCACCATCATAATGTTTTCCGCCCCAGTATGGCTTCTGGGATAATTCCAATTGCGTTTTAACAAAATCCTATGCATCCTGATTGGAATAATCTATCAAATCAACTAGGTTGAGTGTTTCCACATTTTGCGCCGAGTAGTCGTTGTCACTAGATTTGCTGTTGCTGTTGCTGCAATCGACCTCCTTCTATTTGATTTTTTTTCTTGAAACCAGACTGTGCTGATCATGATATTTGGAGTTGATTTTTTTTATCTTTCTGATGGTCTTGACCATTAGCTGCATTATGGTCTTTGTAGTACTGTTTTCCTCCAAGAGTGAAGAGATTATTTCCAGCTAGGCATTTATACCTTGTAGGAGTTGTTTTCAAAATATTTTAACTTTCTATTCTCTGAACGACAGGTTGAACATATGGGATTGGTTGGGGACTCTTTCAGAGCTCTTCTTAGCTCTCGATACACAACCATTTATTTGAAGCAACACGACAGATGAATTTTGTAGGCGTTGTCTCCTGATTCTATGATCTGTACTTCTGGAACATGCTTCACAATAATTTGCAGTATTCTTTGATCCATACTTCACTTTTCGGTGAACATTGGATTTGAATGGTGTGAGAAGTGGTGGTGAATTTATATGGTCCAATTTGTCATCCCCCATCATTTAAGGCTTTTATGTGATTTTCTTTATGGGAAATTAATGGAAAGTTGAAATTCTTTTTCGCTTGCACAAAAGTAAAGGCACAAAAATGCACAAAAGCAGTTATTTATCGACCATGCATGGATGGATTAGAGGTGTAGTAAAAGGGTGTAGTGGGCCCATAACCCATAGTACAAGATTGAGACTAATCACTAGTAGACAATAGTGAGATTAGTGACTAGGTGACTAAACAAGTTAATCACCACAACTTTTCCAAGTGAAATACTACCAAAAATTAGCAATATTAAGAGACCCAACTAAAAATGACTAACATAAATGACTATTTTAGTCACTAGTTAAAATATACGACTAGCTAATAAGTAATACTACTAAAAATGACTAACATAAATGACTAATTTAGTCTAGGAAAAAAAATATGACTACCTAACAAAAACTACAATAATATGAATTAGCTGTTTATGTTAGTCATTTTAATTGTGTCACTTCAACAATCTAAACTTACAAGTCATATGGGATTCAAATGTTGTTTTAGATTGGGTGAAAGGTCATACTTCATTGCACACGTCTTTATTGGATCAAAGGATGATTAAAATTATGGATCTTATTAGAATCTTTAGGGTCATATCATTTAATCACATTCATAGGGAATAAAATTCAAAGGTTGAAAAATTATTGAAAAGGGGATTGGGCCAACACCTCATTTTGAAACACGACATGACCATCTATATATGTTGCAACAAACTTTCCAACTTATTTATTTGGTTGCACATATATTTCACATTTCTTCTTCATCTTCCAAAGTGGTAGTGCTAAGGAGAGGGTATGAACTTTGATCAAAGAATGTTCACTTAGTACCACTACCAAATTTCCTTCATGCAACTTGCATGATGATAAATGGATGACATTTGATGTTACAAACGTGTAAGTAGTCCACATTCAACTTTGTTGTCTTCATTGTCCTTTGTAACAACTGTAGGAATTTTCACTATAGATCACCTGATAATGCAATATACTAAAGCAAAATACTTGATCTACTTATACAAACAAACTTGCGGAAGCTTAATCGATTTTGAGAAAGATCAAATGGAACACATATAACAGATGAAGAGAAATCAATCACACATGAACACAAAAGAATACTCTGGGGAAAGCCTCAGCTAAAAACCCCAATCTCTGTATTATCATACAAGTGGAAATATGTTCGGATTACATAAAGCTTTAGGTCACAAGCTATCCAGCTCTTAGTACAAGCCCTCAATACAGCTCATAGACCAAATAGACACAACATATGCCTTCCTCCAATCTCAAGGCCTCCTATTTCCTTGCACAGTTTCTCCTGGGGTTCAATGCTGCCACCTGTGTGAATTGGCCTCATCACACACTCATCAAACTTAGAAATACTTGCGCAATCCTCAAGAAATGAATTCCTTCTACATGCAAGGGATATCCTCAATGGAATATTCCTGCAACTAATAGTACACTATCCCATCATCTGATCTCAACTGGGTCTCTGACTGAACTGGCATGCATGAGTTATTTATGAGAGAATATTCAGTTATCTGAAGTGCAGTGGTTACATGAATTAACTAAATAAACTCACAATCAGTTCCACAAACTGTTGGAACTAATCTAACTGGAATTAACTCAGTTAACTGAGCTAACTAATTAAAACTCAAAGTACAACTCATCCTGATCTCCTTTAATCAAGGGATAACTTCCTCATTCAAAGGGGAAACTGTTGCATGTCTTCACATAGACTTCATGTTTGATTTTCTACAACTAATTAACTCAAGATGAATTAATTAATTATTTTACAAACAACTGCTAAGATCAAATTCGAATTTTAATTCTCAATTTTAGTTTAGGGACTAACTAAAATTGGAATGTATCCCGAAATTTTATTTATAGTACTGCTATTTTTAGTACTTCTATTTTTAGCATTTCTTGTTGCTATTTTCAACACTCCCTCTCAACAAGAAAGGGATTATCAGTCACCCCAATCATATCTCTGTGGAACTCGAACTTGCATTTTGACAATGCCTTAGTCAAAATATCTGCATCCTATTCCTCGATCGAAACATACAACAACAACTTGATCCTCTTCACCACACAGTCTCGAAGATGATGATACTAGATATCTATGTGCTTAGAACTGTCATGAAATACTGGATTCTCAAAGAGTTTGATACAACTCCACTTATCACAGTAGATCATAGTTGGATCCATCCTCTGACAAAACAATCCCCCTAGAATCTTCCGCATCCAAATGGCCTAGCATGTTGCCTGATTGGCAGCCATGTATTCAACCTCTGCTGAGCTAAGTGCAACTGACCTCTGTTTCCCGCTGTACCAGGAAACTGTAGCTGAACCAAGGTTGAAGATTCCTCTAGAAGTGCTCTTCCAGTTTGATGGACTCCCTGTCAAATACTAAGATGTGCCTTTGAGGTAACTCAGCACATGCTTCACTGCCTTCCAAAACAGCTTGGTAGGCTGAACCATAGCTTGACTCATCTAGTTCACCGTAAAGCATAAATCTGGTCATGTGTTCACTAGATACATCAATGAACCCACAAGCTACTGGTAAATAGTAGCAGCTACTACGTCACCTGAAGTAGCATCCTCCTTCCTCCAGTTACCAACTAGAGGAGTCTACATGGGCTTACACTTCTCCATGTGGAATCACCTGAGTATCTCATTGGGATACTTGCCTTGAGACACCAATCCTTCCCCATCTTTTTGCCACACTTCCATGCCTAGAAAGTGGTGCATAAGACCCATGTATTCCATCTCGAACTCTCTCGCAAGGTCCTCCTTGCAAGACTTGATCAACTGATCATCACTTGTCAAAATCAGGTCATCCACATAAAGAACAATGATTAATGGCTTACCTTCTACCATGATGTGGTAAAGGTTCACATCTACTTCACTCTTGGTGAAGCTCAACCCAGTGAAATAGCTGTCGATCCTAGTGTACCAAGCACAAGGTGCTTGCTTGAGCCCATACAAAGCCCTCTTGAGTCGGAACACATGCGACTCATGATCGAAGGTCTCAAAACCTTCTAGCTGCTCAATGTACACCTCTTCCTCAATCTTCCCATTCAAGAATGCAGTCTTCACATCCATTTGATGGATCTTCCAACCCATTTGAGCTGATAGTGCCAACATTGATATGATAGATGAGTACCTTGCTATAGGAGAAAAGTCTCATCGTAGTCGATCCCCTCAACTTGTGAGAAACCACGGGAAACAAACCTTGCCTTATGTTTCTCAACATTTCCATTAGCTGCCTACTTTACCTTGTAAAGCCATTGGGAACTCACCACTGAATTGTCCTGAGGTCTTGGGACAACATCCCACACACTATTCCGAATGATATAGTTGTACTCCTCTACCATAGCATCAACCCAGATTGGTTGTTGTACTGCTTCCTCGAAAGAAGAAGGTTTGGTCCCTACACACTTCCCAACTAGGGCCATGTAACCAGTGTATCGCTCGGGTGACCTCCTCTGTCTGTGCTGAGAAGATGGTTGTCCCACATTCTCTCGCGCATCCATCATAAACCTATTAGATTCCCTTGAGCGTTTCCACCCATCTCTGGAAGACTTAGCATGATTGGATGTCTCCACTCCTAGATCCTCTGCATGCAGCTACTTCGCGTCAGTCTGAGGCTCCTCCTCCTTAGGAACTGAAAGTTCCTCCTCTGCATGAAACTTGAGCTCCCCCTCAAGTGATACTCGCATGGATTTCTTCTCGTCAAACTTTAGATCTCTGCTTACCACTGTCCTTTGACTGGTAGGCAGGAACACCCGATAGTTGTGGGCTATATCAGTGTACCCCACAAGTATCCCCAACTTAGCTGTTGGATCTAGCTTCTTCCAGGCATATTTTGTCACATGGAAACAAACTGATGATCCAAAGATCTTGAAGTGATTTAGATCTGGTTGCTTCCCAGAAAAGGCTTCCATTGGTGTCTTCATCCCCAGTATACAGTGCGGGCTTCTGTTATGCAAGTATACTGTTGTATTGCATGCCTCAGCCCACAAATGAAGTGGTAGGCTTTGGTCATGCAACATCGCTTGAGCTGCTCCCACAATCGATCTATTCTTCCTTTCAGCCACCCCATTCTGCTATGGGTTATGGGATGCCGTCAACTCCCGTTTAATTCCTTCTGCTATGAAGAAGTCCTTAAATTATTGGGAGACATACTCCCCACCATTATTGCTACACAAGGCCCTTATTTTCTTTCCAGATTCTTTCTCTGTGAAGGATTTAAAATCACAAAACCTTAAGAAGGTCTAATCCTTCTTTTGCATAAAGTAGAACGAACATCTACGATACAAATCATCAATAAAGATAACATAGTACCTTTGTTTAGTGGTGGAGGCTGTAGAGAATGGTCCACACACATCTGTGTGAACTCGCTCCAGGATTGCTCTAGCTCTACTGCCTCTATCTTGAAAGGAAGAATTCGCATACTTACCCAAGGTACAACCTTTGCATGTATCTATCTGCTCCAGTTTTCCCTTGGGAAGTCTGGTAGAAATCTACTGCATGATCTTCAAGGCCCCTTGGTGCAAGTGGCTAAATCTTCTATGCCATAGTTCACCGACATCTTGGCTCTACACCATATCTGCTTTGGAACTCAATGCAGCACAGTCGTCTACCTCCAGCTTGTAGAGATTCTTTACTTGAATCCCAATCCTCTTGGTCTGTCCAGTGCCGATATGCCTGAGGAATACCTTTCCTTTACTAAAGACTACATCATAGCCTTTGTCTTCTAGCACAACAATCAACACCAGATTCTTCTTTACACCCGGTACATACTTTACATTGATCAGGGCGAGAGGAGCTCCATGCTCCCTCTGAAACACAACCGTACCTTCACCTAAAACACGGTACTTTCCATCATTGCCCATCGATCCATCCACATCTAGAGATCCTTCTCCTCCAAGGTACTGAAAATATTCTTGTCGCCAGACATGTGGAAAGAGGCTCCACTATCCAGGTACCAAACACATCCCACCATGGATGAAACCATGCATGCAATGAGAGAGAAATCCAATTCAAACTGTGAGGCTAGTGCCTCACCATCTGATCCCTTCAAGTATCCCTTCTTGGATTTCTTTTGTGGACAATTTGTAGCATAATGGCCCAGCTCATGACAATGAAAGCATCGCACTTTCAATTTGTCAAACTTCTTCCCACCATGGGAAGAACTGGATTTGGGATGGGACGCCTTCTCTTTCCCTTTCCTCGCCTTACTCGCTAAGGCTATATTTTCTTCATCATCTTGCTTTGATGAAGATCCATCTCCAGTGCTTCTTCTTATCTCCTCCTGCATCAAATCCAACCAAATTTGTTCCCAATCTGGCAGTTTCTCTCTTCCATTTACCAAGTCTTGGTAGCTATGCCAGCTCTTAGGAAGACTGAGGAGAGAAATACTCACCATTTCATCATCGATTGTCGTGATCCCTATACTTCCAAGCTCATCTGTGTAGGTGGTGAGCTTGTTCAGATATGTAGAGATTGTGTCGCCCTTTCCACACTTGATTTTCCGAAGCTTGTCTTTTAGTGCCAACTTCCTATTATCATTGTTGTTCTGATATAGATCTTTCAATGTTTTCCACATTGAAAATGGTGTCTCCTTCCCATGGAGACTTGAGACTATGTGGTCTCAAAGTCCCTCCAGAAGGATTCTCCTTGCTCTAGCCACACATTTCTTCCATTCTACCGATTCTGTAGAATTAGCCACTGTTGGCTTGGGGACTTCTTGATCAATGAAGTCCTTCAAACCATTGTCCTTTAATACTTCTTCCATGCGATCCTTCCAGGCTATATAATTCGAGATGCCTTCAAGGTCATACTCGAGCCTTAAACCGTTGAACGCCATTGGTCAACTTTGAGATGTGATAAGAATTCGAATTCTATAATCAGGAACTTCAAACTTCAAACTTCTCCCTTCTTTGTGTACTGTTCTTCACTTTGATCACCTTTTGTCCGATACCATGTAGAAATTTCTCTATAGATCAGTTAGCTCTGATACCATGTACAAATTTCTCTATAGATCAGCTAGCTATGATACCATGTAGAAATTTTCACTGTAGATCACCTGATAATGCAATATACTAAAGAAAAATACTTGATCTACTTATACAAACAAACTTGCGGAAGCTTAATCGATTTTGAGCAAGATCAAATAGAACAGATATAAGAGATGAAGAGAAATCAATCACACATGAACACAAAAGAATACTCTAGGGAAAGTCTCAACTAAAAACCCGATCTCTGTATTATCATACAAGTGGAAATATGTTCCGATTACACAAAGCTTTAGCTCACAAGCTATCCAGCTCTTAGTACAATCCCTCAATACAGCTCACAGATTGAATGGACATAACATATGCCTTCCTCCAATCCTCCAAGGCTCCTATTTCCTTGCACAATTTCTCTTGGTGTCCAATCCTGCCACCTGTGTGAATTGGCCTCATCACACACTCATCAAAGTCAAAAATAATTGTGCAATCCTCAAGGAATGAATTCATTTTGCATGTAAGAGATATCCTCAATGGAATATTCTTGCAACTGATAATACACTGTCCCATCATTTGGTCTCAACTAGGTCTCTGACTGAACTAACATGCATGAGCTATTTATGAGAGAATATTCAGTTATCTGAAGTGCAGTAGTTACATGCATGCATGCATTAACTAACTGAAATCACAATCAGTTCCACAAACTATTGGAACTAATATAACTGGACTTAACTCAGTTAATTGAGATAACTAATTACAAATCAAAGTACAACTCATCGTGATCTCATTTAATCAAGGGATAACTTCCTCAATCAAAGGGGAAACTGTTGCATGTCTTCACATAGACTTCATGTTTAATTTTCTACAACTAATTAAGTCAAGATGAATTAATTAATTATTTTACAAACCACTACTAAGACCAAATTCAAATTTTAATTCTCAATTTTAGTTTAGGGACTAACTAAAATTGGAATGTATCCCGAAATGCTATTTATAGTAGTGCTATTTTTAGCATTTCTTGTTGCTATTTTCAACAACAACGACAAGTTTGAATATTTCCTTTATTTATCATTGCAAACACATAACTCTTTGTTGTCCCAAACATAGTTAATATTGTTGGTGTATGATCTCTTAGTTGTGGAATGGTCTCTTGATGATGATAACGAACTCTCAATATCTAATGCTCATGAATATGATGAATGAATGATCTAATGCCTTACTTGTATAGACAATTTATGATTTATTTTCTATTTTTATTGTGCCATTGTATATATGCTTCACTAGCATCTCATGCTATATGGTTAATTGAGCAAGCTTTATCTTTCATTTTTCAAGTATAATTTGGTTGCATGAAGAAGCATAGTTGTGTAATTAAAATCATTCAAAATTTGTTAATAATTCATGGTTTGTTTGACTATTGACACACTTATCCATGACCTTTTACTTTGAGAGTGAGTAGTGTCAAATCACTAGTGTTCGTTAAGGAACTTCCTTTCATTACTCAATGACCTAGCTTAGCTCGATATTTAAGGATTCCACCCTAGATAAGAATATATTTCTTGTAGTCTAAAGAGTGGGAGAAGGCCACCAAGGTGACATTGGGTGGCTTGCTTGATGGGTGGGGTCAAGACTTTTTTTTCTATGACAGTGTTTGAGTGGAGATACAATTTAAAAAATGCTTACAAGAAAATTAGTTTCCTTTATTTCCATCACCTAAACTACTTCCAATAAAATCATGTGCTTTTAATAAAATCTATTTTTCATAAATAATTAATTCAAAAATTAAAAAAATAAGATCATTATTATTATTGTTATGTTTTTGTATATGAGAGAATAGACAACTATAGCATGTTTGTACTTAAGGATCGATTTTATCCACTACCACAATTGCCTCCAAGTGTACCCACATTGCCTCACACGAGGCACACTGAGCTAATCGAAGTTTAAACCAATAACATCATAAGAAATGCCTTAACAACCCATTCTATCATCAACTAATCTACACCATGGGAAAAATAAAAAATAACTTTTAATATTAAAAAATATAGCCAATTTATTTTATTTGAAAATCAATTTTAA
>APFE031342348.1:117932-201428 GCA_000404065.3 Pinus taeda | reverse complement strand
TTTGCATGGTATTAATAATAATTTGGCCCATGGTATTTTGCCCATAGGCTTCACCTAAATAAAACCTATTTTTTGAGTGTTAGTAAGTGTAAAGAGGTTTATGGAGCAAATATAAAAAGAGGCTTTATTTTTTACCATACCTCTTGTTTATTTATATTTTTATTTATGTATCATATTTCTTTTATTTACAATGGTATTTGGCCCATAGGCTTGGTATATAATTAGATGTTGATTTCTAATCTTGTTTGATATGTTTTTATTTATTTACCATACATCTTTATACTTCTTTTATATTTATTTATTTATGATACCTCTTTTATAAATATGGTAATTGGCCCATGGTATTAATAATTATGTGTTATCCACCTAAAAAATTTCTTTTAGTTTTCATAAATATAAATAGGTTAATGGAGTAAATATAAAAAGAAAGGTCTTATTTATTTACCATACTTGATTTATTTATATTTTTATTTATTACCATAGCTCTTTTTTTTTTTACTATTCGAAACCTCTTTATATTTTAAATTTATGTTGTGTTTATACATAATAATAATTAGATTGATTTTTAAATAGGGCCAACATACATTATATTAACAATGTTGAATATTAACGTTAGCATTTACTTTTATATGTACATTTACATTTAAGTTTACATGTTTATGTTTTTACGCGAGGGTCTACCCCTGGGGGAATAATTATTTTATTTTTAATCAAAATTACACATACTTTGAAAAATACATATAAATACCAAAAAACTTTTTATATAAAATAAAATAGATTTCTTTAATTGAAGTTATAATAATATTATTTGAATGAAAAGTGCTTTCTATTTCAAAGAGAGTAAGAGATTTGAATTATTTATTTAGATTTTAATTAAATGTTAGTTTAATATTAATTTGCCTTAATTTTGGGTTTTGGGTGATTCCCTAAACTATAGGGGTTATAGATCATCTTGCATTGATAATTGGCAATGTAAAGTCATTTTTTTACATCTGGCACTGTTTTTACCATGGTAACACCTATCCAAAGTTTCTACCAGGGTAACACCTATCCAAATCTATGGAAGGATAAAATTGATTTTAAGTGGATACATGTGTTTGGTGCCCGTGAGATTGACATCTCAACCATTAGAGTGATTTCAGATTCTATGGGCATTGAACTAGTGATGACTAGTTGGGAACTAGAGAAAGGGAGATGCAGTGAGCTGCTGAAACCTGGAAAACAACTAGTAGGTTTTTAGATTCGAAGTTCCTTGTAATGGAGACATGGTGGGTGCTTCAGATGTTGGTTACTTGTCTAACCACTGCCCATGGATCAATGGATGCCGAGGTTTCATTGAAAATCAGTCTTTGAAAAAGCTAGGAAACCTTCGGATCTGATGCTCAATTAAATCAAATATTCAGCTTGCAGAATGATTACTGCAATCATTACGCACTATGGAAAAGGTCAACTTTCTTGCTTTTTGGCTGATCCAGATACTGTGCTAGATTTGGTGAGTAACTCTTAAGAAAGTGTGAAAAAATATTTCTTAATTAAGATATTGTGCTAGATATGGCGAGTAACACTTAACAAAGTGTGAAAAAACATTTCGTAATTAATTTTAGGTTTTTGGAAGTATTTGCATATTAATTCTTTTTTTTATTAGATTACGTTTTTCGTCTATATCTAGAAGATGACAGTGGATGGTTCCAAACTTAGATTTGGCATTTTTTAATTATTTAAATCATATTTATTTGATTTTTATGGAGCTTCTCTACATTATTTATTTCTCTTGGGAGATTAGATCTTCCATATATGTCTTCAAAACTTCGACCCAAAAAGCCATTATCATTTTTCTCTTAAATGTGTTATTTTTTTTTTGTTGAATTCAAATTGCAACAGACATGGTTGCAAATGCAAATTTAGCAGCCATGGCCAAACCCACAGGAAAGCATGCCGTAAAGGTTTATCAGGTTACTTCCTCGGTGGTAAATCCCATAACAATTAAAGAATTTAAAAAAATAATATTTGAACATTTTAAATGTAATCCCTACATTGATCGCAAAGGAAACCTAGTAAAATTGTTGAAGAAATTGACCTGGGTTATTACTATGGAGAATTATGGGCAGGCTTTGGACACAATAGTTAGTTCACCAAACAACAACCTAAGTTGTAACCATACTTTGTGTTTCTTACTTGAGATTCTGATGAATATAAGTGGAATTTGAAAAGCTGAAAATTTTTACTCATGTAAATTATACTTTGCATATAATCTTTGCTTAAGGAGTAGGTTCATTATTTAATCTAAATTAATTATAGATTCACCATATATATATATATATATAATATATATATAGATATATATATATATATAATATGATCATTGACAAATTGAATCATTGCAAATTGATAGTCATATGCAGGTAGTGGGGTTATCAAGATCATATACAAAATATATGTTACAACAATTGAAGCACTTGGAAAATATCTACGAGCCATATGCATTCTATGAAGGAAGGCGAATTATGTGCAATGGAGATGAAATACTAATTTGTTGGTGTTGTATTGTTTTAAACATTTTCATTGGTAATCAAGAAACATACATTAATATTTTTTTTAATGTATTTGTACAGATTCGATACAACTCTAACAAATTGTTTCAAGAGCTCTCTCAAGATGAATGTGACAGTTTCAAATTCTATGTGAAGATGAATGAGACAATTTCAGATTTGATGTTAAGATTGTCGAGTGGAAAAATTACACCGGAAATATTCATATTCCCTCACTTGGTGAATATATATTAAATGGGTGAATATGTATCAGTCAATCACAATGGTTGCAATGGCCATGAAGACATCAATTTTCACTTCAATGGGTTCACTATTTCTGGGAGAGTGATGGAGGCTGTTGGAGAAAAAAGTTGTCCAGATATAAATGGAGGTCGTGCCAATGTGAACGTTGAACTCATTTCCACCATCAATGATCTCATTAATGTTGTGTTTATGTCGTAGGGAGGCAGTTACACGTTTACAAATATTACTCCAAGGAAATATAGGCTTGTTTCCTCCCATCATGAATACATAAACTTCATCAATCCTCGAGCATTATACAAATATCAAGTCATATCAAATCCCACTACATTTGTTTTCAAAAAGGAAAGGTCATGATGTTTTTCTCTCTTTGCCTTCGTTTGATACGCAGAATAAGTTTGGAGATTCCTTAAGGATGAGTGTCCACAAGACACAGTAGCCCTCCATGAAATCAAACATGAAGAAGTAGAAAGAGCGGGCTCTGTGAGCCAATTCTTAAACAAAGGAAGAAGATACACAGTCATACCTAATGTCGATCCTAACCAGGATGACGTTACGCATGAGGTACAATTATTGAGGTTTATAGAGTATATTTTATATAATATTCTCTTTCAAATACGTGATTCTCATGTTCTCTTAACAATTGTCCAAAGAGGCTCTTGAGGGATGGAGTTGGGATTTGGAAATATGGTAGTAGATGACATCATTTCTATCCCAAGCTATGATATGGATGGCTTACTTGTTTCTTAGGGTAGCCCTATTTTAGGTGTTCATGTATACCTTTATTCATATGATGTCCATGAGGTGAAATGCCTTAAAAGAAGCTCCTTGGCCAAATCAAGTACCTTTTCATGAAATATCTGATGCATATGAGAAATTTTCTTTTAATTTTATTCCAAGTGGAAAATAAAGGTTGTTTCCATTCTACAGGGGTGAGAATACAATATTTGATGTTTCACTTCCATCTATAGAGGTTCTTGTTGAGAAAAATCATGTTAATATATCTCAGCCATTTCAGGTCACAAGGTTCTCAGTTGGAGGACTTGTGGTGACTTCTGAAGGATTCCGTTTTGAAGGTGTTAAGATATTAGTTGATGGACGAGAAAGAGCTACAACAGATGTTGAGGGATATTACAAACTTGATCATGCAACATCAACATGCTACACAATCAAGGCTGAGAAGGATCACTTTGAATTTAGCAGTTTAGAGAATTTCATGGTTGTGCCAAACACAGCTTCAATCCCAAAGATAGAAGCAACACATTAAAATATTTGTGGTTCCCTAAATTTAGTGACAAATGGCTATTATGGAAAGTGTCAAGTTGGCTTGACACATGGTCTAGACAATGTTAAGCCTCAACTAAAGAGGATTGATGATATGGGAAACTTTTGCTTCAAGGTTCAACCATGTTAATATCAAATATCCCCACTGACCACAACAATAGAATGTGATTCTGGTCTTCAATTTTCACCATCACATATTGATGTGACAATAACTAGACCAATTTGACATTGAATTTATAAATGCCCTTGTAGATATCTGTGGATCGGTGATATGCAAGGAAGGATGTGACTCCTCAGTTTCTATATCACTTACTTCTCTGGATATTGAACTCTGGGTTCAGAGAAGCTTAACTATTTAAGTTTAACAAATGAGAGCAGTGACTTCATAATTGAGAAAGTCCTACCTGGTGCATTATGTCTTGAGATAAAACATCAAACTTCATCTGATTTGTTAGATTGGGATGATGACTGGTGTTGGGAGAGAAAGGTTATTTATGTCAATTTTGGTGTTTCTGATCATTTAGAGATAGTGTTTATCCAAAAAGGATATTGGCTGCATATTATGTCTACTCATCCTATGGTTTCTTACATCGTACAACCAAATAAAGAACCAATGAATTTGTTGATTAAGAAAGGATGGTAGAAAATCTACTTAGAATCTTCTCGTGTGCACATGCTTCATTTCTTGAACTCATGCATTTTCTTTGGAAGGTCTTCATTAGAATTCAATGTATTGAACCATAAGCTTATATATTTGACTGGTGCAAAATATCTATTGAGTGGTGAAATACATGTTGATTCAAGTTCTTATCCAAAAGCAAATGAGTTGTCTCGAAGCATTATTGTAGACATATGGAAAAATGAGGATGCATTTATTGATATGATCAATAATGTCAAACTTATTTCAAGCGCTAATGGACCAAGCAACATTGTTGTATATCAATACACTCATTGGGCCAATCTTGAAGATGAAATGGTCTTTTTATGAGAGATAAAAGGAATGCTAGTGAGAAAAATAGTTTTGAAATGGTCTTGTTTTATCCAAGAAGTCGGCACGTTGTTGTTAAAATTGATGGGTACCAACATACTATTCCTTCTTTTGTGGGGTGCCCAGGAAAGTACATTCAGGGTCAATGTTGCTAGAAATCCCAGGCATTGATATTAAAATAATTTCTCAAAATGATAGTAGCAGTGGTCTTCTAAAAATGGGTGACTTGGTTCTTCAAACTTCAATAGGATCAGACGATTTGTTTTTGGGTGGTCCTCTGTATGATGATACTGAGTACTATGTTGAAGCTTCCAAGGGATATCATTTAAAATCACTTGCATAGGACCCCTTTTGAAGCTTAGTTGTATGCTCATCCAATTTGATCAGATTCCCCACTCGACTATCCAAACCATAAAGAATATTTGATCGTTAGTATTCAAACTTTTGTGGACTTCCTGTGTTTATGGTCCTTAGTAGAGGAATCACTAAATTTTCATCAAACAACCACTAGATATGGACAAAACTTCTTCAATCACATTGCTTCAAATTGCAACCATTTAAGTCTGGATTTTACTATTACTTTCAACGCTTTACAATGAAACCCGTGTAAATGCAGGTTGTATGTGGATAAAATATAAACCACTATAAAAGCAGGTTGTCTTGTATGCGTATGCATAGGCATACATGATAAAATATTTGAGAGTGAATGGGATACTATTTCAAGAGGTTTCATGCTCTATCTTGAGACTCAATATGCAACGTGGACGTAATTTGACTGTACTAGAAATGGACTCATATCTAGATAATGCATACAATTTCTTTGTGGACATATTAATTGAGATGATGGGGAGCTTTAAATCATTAAAGATGTTGGTCATATTTGTTGTTCATTTGATTAAATAAATATGTGTCTTCTCAATTTGTTGTTCGAGAGGCTTCCCAATCTCCAATGTTTGTTAATGGGTGACAACTTTATATTGGTAAAAACATAATTTCTACTTCTCTTTTACATGTGCAATGAAAAACATGTTTTAATGTTTAAGAATGTTTTCATTTTCTACTTAGTTGTCAGGTATAGCATAAAAAAACAAAGCATATATTGATGTCACTTAGGTTGAATATTATGTTTTGGTTCACTATTATGTCATGTTTGCAGATTCAGTATATCCAATATATATGAAACAAAACCAACTAACAACTTTGTTTCATATCTATTCCTTAATGAAAATCTACACTACCTAAATTAAAAAAGTTAACCTGCTATAAGATGTGAAAAGAGCATAAAATTCTTCCCTGATTTTTTTTGATGATGTTTGTAATGAATATTTATGTCTTTTACCTCGTAAATGAGTGTATAGTTGGCTTATTTTGGTTTTGAAATGCAACACACGAACTTTCAAAATATCCCATATCTTGACGTCTCAGATCCCCACTCTCTCATCTCTATATATACAGGTTTATGTAGACATAACTAAATTTCATGATAGGGAAATTAGTGTATTAGGTTGCTTTCTTCAGAGCACCCCTGCTCTAGAGATGATAGAACTTTGTTTAATTGATGACTTGAATTATGACGATCCACGACATGTAAAGTTTTTGGAGGAAGTGATGTATTTGAATAGAGTTTTAAAGAAAGCAAGGATATTAGTATGAGAATATTCTTTTTAAATGCACACTTCAAAATCTTTAAACCATTCACCAGTAAAAAAGATTTCAAGCTTCATCTTATATTTTTTTTCTTTATAGAAGGGCATGACCAATGTAAGTTGTATGTGGATACGAGGATGAATTCTACTGTGGATACGAGGATGTGGACACTAGTGGAATGACCTGCTTAGTATTGGGCAACATCGAGTATGGAAGTGGATGGCAGTCTCATGGAGTGGGTATGCGACATTTTGCCCCATTTTCATTTTGTTTATCATTCTTTGTTTGCTCTAGTTCTAATAGTCAGTTTTAATTATTTAAATTTTTGTCATTTAAATTATTAACATTCCATGTTTCCCATGCAAGGTAACATTTTTGGTTACTTTAGATGAGCAGCCTATAGGATTAGGATGTTCCCAGTGAGTTTTGAACATCTGTCCAATATGCCTTGTCGATTCTCGATTGTCATTGCAGGTTATCGCTTTAATTGTTATCCGGTATGACATTTGATTGACAAAGAAATTCCATGCTTTTATAAATTATTTGTATGTTAATTTTTAAAATTATTTAAGAAATTTATCTTTAGTGGCTACACTTCAAACAATGGATTTCACACTACTAGGTTTAAGGTTTGGTTTATGTATTTGGTTAAAATTTCCCAATATTTATATCATATCTAAGTGTCAGGTTTGGGTTATTTATTTGGTCAAAATTTCCCAAGATTTATATCATATCTCAGCCTTTTTAAATTCATGCATTCATGCCATTCGAATGTAACACATCATGACAAGGATGAGCCCTACTAAGATCACCAATTATGTTACTATGCTTCATGAATCATAATTCAAGTGGACTTGAATTTGGTTCTTTTCCTTGACTAAACAGTTTTAAGAAAAATCATCTCATTCAAACTCAACCCCAAGTCATACTCAAAATTTTGACATGTGAATAACATTGGCTCGGCAACAAGTTTGACACCCAAGTCCTTGTAACTCAGGCAAGATTGCCCCTTTTTAAAAAAAATTGATCATATCCTTAAATTGTTAGCCCTTGGACTCATTCATTAAAGAAAAGATCATTCTGTGATCTTGATAATTGGTCTATCAAAATGTGGATGGGGCGAAATATGAGTTAAGGAGTAGATAAATAAATTTTCCTTGACATTGCCTAGAATATTTTGAAATTTTTAGGGCACATCACATGACACTACCATCACGACACCAACATTTTTGGTAAAGTTCCACTACAAGAGGCATTCGCTGATTCACGTTCCTCAACCCGTGATCGTAAAGATGATTCTTCCTGAATATTTTTACTAGATGATGATAATGATATATAGTCCTTATCATCATAAAGTATGGATTTTATTTCTTGACCTGTGCTCCACCTTCCCCCTCCCAATTGTATATAACCATTAGTTTCTCTTACATGCTTCCCTCCAATCGCAAAGTTATATCCATACCTGAAATCCTTGTCTTGATCTTGGTTCTTACACTTCTCTTCTTCTTCTAAGCTAAGGAATTAGAAAAACATTACCTCCCTACCACCACAAATAGATAAACCATTTTTCCTACACTATCTTTCAAGCTCCACAAGAGGAATACTAAACAATTCGCGAGCTCTTGCTCCCTCTCCAATCACCATAGAAACATCTTGATTTGGACCAGATCCATTTGTTATGTTCATAAGATTGGATTTAGAACTATCAAGGTCCTTCAATGGTGGGGCATCTCCACATATTGAATGAAAGGGAGGGACACCTAAATTTCCAAACTGAAGAAAGGCAACTCTCTGTCCATTGACATACGCATATGAAAGGAGAAACCAGTCTGACCAAACCTAGAGAACTTTCGTCACTCTCTCCTGCAAGGATGCCATAATATAAATGTAAAAAAAAGTCAAAAAAAGATCCACACAATCATTACACTAATTATGATATATTTTTACGAGTAAAAATTACCATCCACCTTGCTAATTGATGACCAATAAAGTGCTTGATCTTAATACATGATCTATTTTCATCATTACTATCTTGAACATGTCCTATTATTTATAGTGAGATTTCGTGAATTGGCAGGTGTTTTTTTCCACATGTCTATTTTTTATATCCCACACAATTGGATTCCTGCTACATTTTGCCTCCTCTACTTCCCTAGGCTACATGTGTTAAAGAGGGTAGAAAACACTAATGATATGTTATTTTTCCATAAGTTCTCATTTTTTGGAGGAATTATGTGGAAATTTTAGTCATGCCAGTTACATGGTAGGAAATAATGTTCCATTATTCCTTTTTATCATCTCTTGTTTATGAGTTAACATACGTCTATTGTACTAGTTAATTACGACTATGTCATGTAAAGATCAAGTTGAGTGGGTTTTACATTTGATTTCTATTGTAGTCAACAACTGAATATATAAGTTTTCTGTTAGGTCAAATGATGGGACAACACACTTTGATTTCTACTATTGCTCTCCTGTTCATATGCTATCACAAGTGCACAAATACAAACTCACTTTTCTTTTTACTTTGATAAACAAATGATGACAACTTTGTATTTTGTAGTGAGAAGGATAACTATGTATTGGAGCTAGACCTTGCACCCTTCAACTCATCCTTTCCTTACCCAACACAACCATCTCCTATTGGTAATAGAGTTCAGTTTCTGAACCAACATTTGTCTTCAATACTATTTCATGATAAAGAAAGAACACAACCATTGTTGGATTTCCATCAAGCACACAAATACCAAAGCCATGTCATTTTTCCTTCCTTGGTTAATATATTGCATCATTATGTTTGATAGTTAATTCATTATTATTATATGCCCATAAATCTCTATCAAATAGCATAGAAGGATGACTTGGCTGTTTTAGCGATATATAATATGACTTAATTAAAAATTCACAGGGTTATTTTGATTCTCATCTTTCTATTTCAATTCTTTAGAGAAAACTATATATTCAAATACCAACTCAACTCAAACCAAACTAAAATAAATAATCCTAGTTATGAAGATGTTTGTCTCTCCATACCTTATAAAGACATTATTTTTTTTGAATTATACTTGAAGTTCAGTGATAATAACTTGGATTTATATATTTATTTTAGCACCAAATTGAAATCATGGTAAAAATATGAATATCCCATTAAATGTGACCTAAAGATGATTCAACGAATATCACCTTTAGTCGAAGCACGTGGCAGAGTAATTTCTAAGGTGTGAATTTTTATTAGAGGTATTGTTTGTTTATTTGTGTTGGTTAGAAAATGGTTTTTCCTTTCTTTTATGTGACTTTCAATTTATCATATCTAGCATGTTGAGAAATGGGAAAGAATATTGTGTGACATTTATCTTGCATAAATTGATGTTGAATGAAAGGATATAGAGTTTAACCAAGCTACAATCCTCTTGGGTAAAGGTAGAGGGACATCTTCAAAAGTTACCTAAGAATACAACATATACATATTTTGAACATAAGTAATATATGGCTTTTTCATTTGCATATATGTTATTTTTTCTATCCAAGATATTACAACAAGAAAAATATTGATATTGTAGAAATTGTTAGAGGACCTCATTGAGGTCAATTTTTTTGATGTTCTACTTGATTGATACATTCTCATGACATGAAGGCTTTAAATACGAATTAATATGTTACCAAAACAAATTATATTCAAGTTTTATACATATAAAAGATAAAACCAAATGTCAATTCCTTCATTTGATTGTTACTTGACTCTAGTGTAGGCGGGTTACATGAAATGTGATTGGAAAAAGGATGAGGAGACAATATAGAGATGATTTATTGGATATGATTCATTTGTTGTTGGATATCCTTCAGGCACTTTAGCCATCGACTTTGGAAATGTTTCTAGTAAGTATTCTTATGGTTTTTAATGTTGTGATTCTTTCACCTCATGGTTATCTTGGGCAAGAAAATGTTTTAGGAATGCGTGATAAGATATCGATGGATAGGTAAACAATTTTTTTTATAATTGCAATGTCCATTCCATGATATCCTCTCTTTATTGTTTGATCATATTTGGAACGTTTATTTCGACTTTTCTTTGTATTTTAACTATGAAGTTGAACGTACTTGGTATTATGTATGTTTAAACAACAACCAAAGCTTGGAGATGAAATTAGTATTACCCGATATTGATCGAAATCCTTTTAACTATTTTGTATTGAAAGATTTTCGTGATTATTAGAAAAGTTTACTTTCATGTTGTTTTTTGAGAACATGTTGTTTATATAGTTGACCAAGTTCATGCATTAGACAACAAATCGTTGTTGTGAATAAAATCACAAGGATTAGACATCACATCTCAAATTATTTGTTTTAACAAGATATTTACAACTTGAGCTTTTTAGCATGTAACTTAGTTGGCATGATTGTGACTAAGCTTTCCGTGAAGGTTGAATACTAAGTTACTAAGGTGTTATTTTCTCTGTTGACTTTAATTCGTTTATACAGGTCATCTGACCACATAGTGGCCACTATTGCTCAAATGAAGAAAACTTGTTCGAGTTTCTTGCTCTTATGGGGAAGAATGGCTTTAACATTGCTGATGTTGAGGTATATGTAATATAAATCCTTTATAGTCTACTTTCATTTATATTCTAGTGTTGATCATCTTTCATGTCTTACAGTCTGCGTTCTAGGTTATTTTGGTTTTAGACAAGGAACTCAGTATTGATGGTAAGTAACAGGATTTGAAGAAAGAGGAGAACACTAACACTGGAGTGACAAATGCAAAAAGAGAGAGAAGAGAACTGGTATAGTGGTACCCTTAAAGCCAATATCTTGCATAAGACACACACATAGAGATTGATGTTCAAGTCTTCATAGTTGGTGAATTCACCTGCAATGACTTGACAACACAATGATAATGTTTTATAGTGATGAAACAACATTTCATGTGTAAATTGTAGTCCAACCAATGTTAAGTTGGAAAATCATATTGTAATACTTGACATTTCATATAATTTAATTTCTGTGGTTGAAATTATTTATAGTTGCACTCGATATTGTTTAGTATTTTAACTAACATATGTAATTTTGAATTTTCATATTAGATGAACCAATTCACATTGTATGATGTTTTTTTTTTTTAATTTAGTCGCAATATCATACTAATTGATCTATGTTGATTAATAATGAACACATAAAATCAATATAAAACTACTAAATTAGTAGTTTATATTGATTAATGATGAACACAAATAAAATGAATATACGACTAAATTAGTCATTTATAATAATGAAAATAAATGAAATGAATATAAACTGCTAAATTGGTTGTTTATATAATGAATATCAAACTACGAAAAAATATAAATGGCTACTGCAAAAGATTAATTTTTCATTACAAATGACAACTAAATTTTGCATATATAGGACTATTAGTAGCTAATCTACAATATCTTATAACATGACAAAAATTTAGTCATATTTCTTGGTCATTAATTGGTTTCAAACAACGACTAAAATTTGCATATATATGACTATTAGTAGCTAATTTACAGTATCTTGTAAGATGACCAACATTTTGGTCATATTTCTTTGGTCATTAATTGGTTTTCTCAAATGATCATATAGTAATATATTTTGTTGTATATTTGGTCATTAATTGTGGCAATTAATGACTAAATTAATAACTAAATTAATGACCAAATTTATGACTAAATATATTGCTAGATGATAAAATTGAGACAATCAATTAATGACTAAGCTAAAAACGATTAAAAGTTGGTTGCGTTATAAGATACTGTAAATTAGCTACTACTGGTCAGCGACTGAAAAATAGTCATTTATAAGCAAATTTTAGTTGTTGTTTTAGTAACTAATTAGCCATTTTTTACTAGTGAATAAAAACTAGAAAAATGGTAGAACCTTGGTTTTGTTTTCATCTAGTGGTATTAGAGCACAAAATATTCTTGTGTATAATCTGGGGGAGAAGTTGTCGAAGAATGTACAAGTTGATTGAAGACCTAGTAAGAGACTATGTTTCTTTGTGTAGGTGACATCAAAGGAAGGTGAGAAGATTTGTAATATCCTAGAGAAAGGAGTGCTCATAGGGTTCCATAGAAGAGAACTAGGAAGATGCAAAAAGCCCAAACTAAGAAGAAAGTTTGGTGAGATATCATGTAGCAAGGTGGAGACTTGTTACTTTAGAGGTTTGTTGCAGCTCATGAGTTGAAGTTTTTACGAGAGGACCAAAATGAATATGACCAGGAGGTCATAATTTTTTGTGCCTTGGGAGTCTAATGTAGGAGCATCGACACACCTCCATGAAAATCAGTAATAATTTTTTTTGTAAGGTGCAGTTGCCAAAAGGCATTGTAATATCTATTTTGTAAAGGATTAAAAACATGAAAAATCAAATCCATGAGGGATCTTAGAGATTATGTTGACATATTTGTAGAGAAAATTGTGGACCTAAAATGATCCACAAGGATGTGTTTTCTCAAAATAAATTGTAACCTTTGAGCATTGAAAGGGGTGGCCATTGAACAATGAATAGGCCCGCCAAAGAACCAATAGGTGTTATGTAATAATATAGTGGTTTAATTAACGAAACTTGAATCCTGAGAAATTGTGTATATCTATATCTCATTGTTAATGATATTTCTATTTGATTTTGTGAGCTTATTTTGTTACAAGAAGCAATGTCTGAGCCAACACAGAGTAAGGTTGAATTCAACACTGACTACAATAGCGTTGAGGGAGTGGATATGCCAATGCGTGATTTGATGCCTAGAGGGAATTGACTTTCAGTTGGATCATATGTGGTTTTTCCCTGTGAGAATAATAACCAATGCCACATGCATATAGGTGTTAAGAATTAGCTAGTGCCACATGCATGGATCAAAGGGATAGCAGAAGAGTGTAGTGGGCCCATAACTAATAGTCTAAGATCAAGACTAATAAAAACTAGAAAAAATGGAGAACCCCAGTTTTTTTTCATCGCCTTAATACAAACCATTTAGTTTGTGAGGTTTAGTGGAAAGGGATTTATTTCCTAATTAAATAAGCCGCTCCTATAATTAGACAATTCTCTAGGATTTTCTTATTTTCTGGCATCTAATAACTTTCATTATGTTGGGGATAGTTTCAAAATGGTGTTACAAAAGAGAGAGTGGTCATTGAAAAATTATTGGATTATTTCCATATATGATGTACCAAGTTTGAACAACTTAAAGGACTCATCTCAATAAAAAAATCCACAAAAGACATATGTAATTTGAGATATTGAGATGAATATTCTAAGCCCATAGTTGTATGAAACAAAGCAATAAGTAGAGGTAAATGTGGGTGGAGAAAAGGTGAAGCAACCACTATTGTGAATTGAAACATACCTAGTTATGTGGTAGGGAAGGTAACAAAGCTAAATTATGAATTATTCAATACTTTAAAGAGTTTCCCTAAAGAATATTTATTTAAAAATGTTATTATTTATTTAATTATTTTTTATTGTGTTTACATTGTTATTATATTAGTAATTCAACTTAAATGTTCTTATAGTTTCAATTAGATGTGTTGGAATTTATAGAGTTATATTACCAAAATTTCTCTTCAATACTTTCGTCTTTTAACATGAAGATTATGACTATAAACTAGAGAATATGGTTTATAATATATATTACTATTAAAATTTTATGGTGCAAGGTAGATTATCTATATTGGATCATTATGTTATCTATTGTCCATATCAATTCTTTTAGAGTAAAAGAATGGGAGGATTTAGTTCATGGGACCATTTTTACTAGTGGGCTCCAATATACTAAATTGGGTTTTAAAACATTTTGGAGGAAATTTAAGGCATTTAATGAATTTTTTGGGGGTCCAGAAAGTCTCAGTTATGCCAGATCCCTTGGCCTTTTTCTACACTTAGATACCTTTCCAATGGTGCAAGAAAGGTCTCTAATGGAGTCCATCTGGAAATGCTATGCCACTCGGAAGTTAACCCTCATTTTTTGGCCACCATGATTCTAGATGATGCCATGGAGCCCCATTGGACGTGGAAAATGGGCTAGCCACATGAGAATGATAAGGAAACCTTGAGAAGGGTTTAAGTTTTAACTCATATTAAGGGTTGAATGGGTCAAATTTGACCACTATTTGGCTATCAAGTTGTGTTATAACTAGGCCATTTGGAGGAGAAGGGGTTTGTTTGTATTCTTATGCATTTTATTCTGTAGTTGAGTATAGTAGTTGAGAGTGGATAGAGATAGAGAAAATAGAGATGATTCATTTTCTATAGCAGGCCACAAGTCTCACTCCTTTGTACTTGGACCATTTCCATTAAGAGAAATATAGAGTAGAGCAACCTCATCTTCTAGTTGGGTTTTCTCTTGAAAGGGTTTCCCAAGTCATATTTTATGTTTTTGTGGTTTTCTTAATGAATGTTCCATTTGTTCTCTATTTTCTAAGGTTCTATATATTGCATGCATAAGTAGAAATAGTGACTTAGTCCATAACATCTAAGTAAATTTTACCCTCATAATATAAATTTTTTGATTTAAGTGAATCTTTATCAGATATGTTGTGTTGAAATGTTGAGTGGAATATCCAAAACTATTTATGGATCAACAAACCCATAGAACTTTTTCTCAACATAATAAGATGTCTTTTATGCTTGGAATCTAACTATTAGTTTTTGTTGAAGTCATTATTATGGATGAAAACTTTTATTAAGAAAATGTATTTAAAATGAAAAAATTAAATAAATACAATCTACTTTGGGGGGTGGGGGGGGGGGAGCCTCCTTTAAAAATGAATAAAATTTATAAGACACGATGTGATGATCCTAAGACTAAGTTTTTTAGGTGTATATCGAAGAGATGAAGTGTGCAATTATAATGAAAGGGTACAATTACAGATTTTGGATAGCCAACTAATATAACATTAGAAATGTAATACTTCAATATCTAGGGATTGATAAGGGTTTTTATGCTTAACATGCCCCTACTGTCAAAATAATTGTAGTGCTCGTTAATTCCCACTATTACAACTGGTTAAGGATGGTCCTTGTTAGCAAGGAAACCTAGGATAAAACCTCACAAGGGTGGTTGTGCCTATGCTAGGGGGAGGAGACATGCTAAAAAATCTAGTCATCTTAGGCCTAGTGTGGCCCAGTTTGAGTGCGATCCTTGGGTGACTTTGATGGATTAGATTCCCATGGGTTGTGGTTTCTCAAGCCATAGGTCAATCTCCGAGTATAATAGACAAATGGATGAACGAAGAAAATATTGTAGTCCTCAATTATTGACTACCTATGGTTGTTTCTTCAGGAATAATTCATCTTCCCATGGCACGACTTCCTCTTGTAAGCTCTTCCTTTTGATGAGGTACTTAGTAATTGATCAATTTTGTAGCTACTCAATCCTTGTTTCAAGGATTATTTATGGTTGTATTATGATCCCCCTCTTTATTTATCCCGAATAAAATAGTCTGGACTAGGATCATCTTGTTTATGAAAGAAATATGAAATACTAGATGTATACATGAAGATGGAGGAAACTCCAACTTGTTATCCATACTTCCAATCACTTGCAACATATTATAGGGGCCATGAAATTTCGATATTAATTTATTATCCTTATTTCGTTACATTAGAGACACGTTTATATGGTTTTAGCCTAAAAGGAATTCAATCCCCCACTTCAAAATCCCTTTCACTACAATGTTGATATGCTTATTGTTTCCTCCTATTTTATTATATAACCAAGTTGTCAAGTCAATAATTTGAGGGCCTCTTATCTGTGGTCTATGTGGTCCTCCACTAATTGAACCTTTATAGTCCTTTTCAAGGTTGATGTGAGGGATAAAGGTTGATATCCATAAATTTCCCTTAATGGGGACATTTTTCACGAAGTATGGAAGATGTGTTGTCGCCACCATTTTTCCAAGGGAAACCATTTGCAGCTTACTAGATGTAGAGGAATGGATAAATCCTTCTAAGAATTATTCATGATCTAATTTTCCCATTATATTTAGGATTTTGAGATGATTTGTAAAGAAAATAAATACCCAAACATGAAAATAATTAAGTACAAAATTTCTAGTGAAAATGGGACATCTATCATTTATGATAATCCTCAAGATTCCATGTATCTTGTGAATTGTTTCCATAAATGTTGTTTCCATTGCACTTTATTTAATACGATGATAAAGAAAGAAAAAAAGGGAATAATTTGTTAATCTATCTGCTACTACCATGATGACTTTCTTTCCTTCATATCGGTAAATCTATAATAAAATACAATGAAACTTTTTCTCAACATTGACACGAATCATTTAGCTAATAGTTGTAAGAGACTTGGGATCTTGATGATATCTCCCTTATTCTATGAAAAAACAAAAAATTTTGGACATCAATTTTGAGACCTTATGTGAAAAAATCCTTCTTGATCTTATGGTAAGTTTTCAAGACCTGAAATGTCCTCTTATAGAAAAATTATGCAAATTCAAAAGTACTTTTTGTTCAATTTGAAAATTCTTACATAAATATAGATGATATTGATATAATAATAGATCATTACTCCAAAAATAATATCTAACACAATTGGGTCCTCTTGTAGTTGTTGATTGATGTTGCATACATTTTGATCTTTCTTCCATTCTATCCTTGCTTCTTCCACTGAACCAAATTATGAAATAGAAATAACATATATTAAAACCTCTACTTCTTCCTTTCTTGAAAGTTCATCTACCACCATTTTATGTTTTCCTTTATTATATATAATTTTAGAGTCACATCCTAGCATCTTTGTAGCCCATTATTTTTTTCTTATAAGCATAATGATTTCTCCAAGAGGTACCTCAAAATATTACGATACATACTTTTAAGTATCTTCCTATTTGGTGATTGCACAATTTTTGAACTGGATGTTGTATGGCCAACATTTCCTTTTCATAAATAAATTTGAACATGTTCTTTCATTTAATTCAGATGTTTTCAAAGGAAAGGGTTCTTCCTTCTTGTATTAAAACTACCTCATTTCCATGATTGATGCATCACTCTCCAAAACAAAGTTTTTTGTGAAGTTAGGTATGTCAAAGATAGGAGTTGTAAACATAGACTCAAGATTTTCAAAGGTTTTGGTTGCTTCTTGAATCCAAGTGTAATCCACATACACTTAACTATAACAACCATAAAAAGGAATAATTTTTATATAAATTAAAATATGGGTATTAATTATATGAGATATTTTAATGTGCAAAGAGCTTTCTACGAGCATTTTTGTGTGGAGAGATTTCATTGTGCACATAGCTTTCATTGTCGAGAGCTTCCTCTGCATTTTTCACAACCCTTAATCAATTGATTAGCTTCATTAACTATTTTTGTGTTGTGTGAAGAGCCTTCACTATGCGGAAAACTTTGTGCAGATAGCTTTCATTGTGCTGGAAGTTCTATGTGGAGATATTTCATTGTGTAGAGAGCTTTCATTGTGTGGAGACTTTTGCATGTGCAGAGAGATTATATTGTGTGGAGTTTTATCCACACTATTTACAACCTTTAATCAATTAATTAGCAGTAGAGGTAGGGACTATACTGCATTGTAGATATAACCCTTGTTTTTTAATTGAATTTTGGTTTGCTTTTGTCATTGTCATGTTTTAAAAATAATAGATTTATCATGATCTAAAAATTTATTGAATGAGGGAGGGAAATAATAATTATATATATATATATATATTATATATATATATATATATATATTATATATATATATATATATATATTTTTTTTTTTTTTTAAATTAATAAAATGTAAAACAAATATAATATATATCATAAAATTATTTTATTATTTATTAAAAATATTATCTTTAAGATTTGTAATTTATATAATTATATAGTAGATTAACTACTAGATGAAATGGTATTTTGTAAGAGTGTGGTCAATATTGTCTAAAACTATTAGCCAATGGCTTCCATATTTCAACCTCATGTAGATGTACCAATGTTGGCTTTTATTTTATTTTTTTGTTTATCTGCAGTCGCGATTGAGTTTTAAGGGAATATGCTTCATCTAAGTTATTGATGGATGGTTGGGAAGGATGGAACCGGAAGATTTTGATTAAAAAATAATATTTTACTGATCATCGTTTCAGATGGACCTCGAGTGCAAATATTTTATTGTATCGACCACCTCCACATGACTCCTGCATTCATACATGAGGCAATGCCAAAGGAGAGGAGAAATTTAGTTGCAGTGGGTTTGGAATTTGGAATTGAAGCATTTGGAATTGAAAATACAACCTATTTGGAGATTCCCATCACTCTCTACAACAATTTCCACTCCCCTAGCTACTTCTTCCCCTAGCTTCCATTACATCGAAATATTTGCTTGTGCTGTTTTTGGGTCATGCTCGAGCTGACCATAAGCATTCCTATGTTTTATAATGTGACTTCATGGCAAGCTGGGTAGCTGGATCATTTTCATGGAAATCCATTTGGTGAAGCATAGTGGGAAATACAACCAAAGAAATTGATGAATGGAAAACCACTCTCCATAATATGTCGCCACTATGGTCAATCACTCCAGGAAGATAGTAATAGGTACTGCCATGTAGCCTTATTTATTTATCCGTTTAGAGTTCTTTTTAAAATATTATTTATAAGCTTATTTTCCTATTTAAATCCATAATATTTTGACATATGAGGCAGAGGTAATAATACACTTATTCATTTGTAAGGTTATGTTTCCACTGTAACCCTTCCATTTGCATAAACGAGGCAAGCAACGTGAGTAGAAATGTGAGCATGACTCAAAAGGGATTTCTCTGTCGTGTTAATATTTTTTGCATTTAATCATAGTTTAGTTAGTTACATGTCCATGGGGTGTTACATTCTGCTAGGATATTAGTTGTTTATAAAATCTGATTGTAGGTTAACCAGCTTATGCAATATAAATCAAAGCAAAATACTACAACCTACTTCTACTATCAATTCGCGGAAGCATAAAGATCGAGCCGAACAATATAACCAAAAGAAGAAGAATCAATGCACAATACACATGAAAATACTTTGGGGAAAGCCTCAGCTAAAACCCCACTATTTGTATTATCATACAAGGTGGAAATACATAGGAATTATACAAAGCCTTAGCTCTCACAGCTAGCCAGCTCTCAGTACAATCCTCACAGATGCTCACAGGAAAACCTGGCTTCTCACGAGCCTTCCTCTCTACCCTCCAAGCTCCTATTTCCTTACGCTATTCCTTTGGGATGATTCTCCTTCAACCAAGTGGAAAATCTCTTCTACCCACTGGATGATCACTCGATCTCACACACTGCCAGAACTGCGCAATCCTCAAGGAATTGATTCCTTCTTCATGCATGAGTTTTCTTTATAGGAAAACAAATGCAAATGATAGTACACTATCCATGACTTTAATCTCAACTGGGTCTTTCTCAGAATAGACATGCATGAGTTTCTGATGAGGGAATCTTCAATTAACTGGAGTAGCACTAGTTGAGTGCATGCATGCATCAACTGACTGTTAACTCACCATTATTTCCTCAAATAGTTTGGAACTAATGTAACTGGACTTAACTCAGTAAAATGAGTTAACTAATTACAACTCAAATATAACTCAATATTATCTCCTTAATTTAAGGGATACCTCTTGCATGACTTCAGAAAGACTTCTCACTTGAATTTCTCCAACTAATTAATTCAAAATGAATTAATTAATTATTTCCAAGTAGCTGTTAAGACTAAATTCGATTTTAATTCACAAATTTATTCAGGACAAATTAAATTGGAATATTCTTGTTGCCACATTTCAACACTCCCTCTCAACAAGAAAGGGATTATCTGCCACCCTGATCCTGTCTCTATGGAACTTGAATTTACACTTTGAAAATGCCTTTGTCAAAATGTCAACATCTTGCTCCTCTGTCAAAATATATTGCAGTAACATGATCCTCCCATCATGACCAGCTTTCTTTACCTTGTAAATCCAACGGTAACTCACAACTGACTTGTTCACCAGTCTCAGAACCACGTCCCAATCACTGTTACGAATGATGGGGTCATACTCCTCCACCATAACATCAACCCAAATCGGCTGCTACACTACTTCCTCAAAGGAAGATGGCCCGATCTCAACACATTCCCCAGCAAGGGCCATGTATCTAGTGTACCTCTCAGGTGACCTCCTCTATTTGCGCTGAGAAGATGGTGCTCCCACATTCTCTCTTGCATCTTGAAAAATCTGTTAGCTTCTATTGTGCGCTTCCATCCATCTCTGTAAGACTCTGCTTGGGTGGATGTCTCCACTCCTGGAACCTTTGCATGCGGATGCTCCGCATCAGTATGAGGCTCCTCCTCCTTAAGAACCAATAGTTCCTCCAAAGCCTGTAGTTGGAGCTCCCTCTCAAGGGAAACTTGCATGGCCTTCTACTCATCAAACTTGAGATCTCTGTGAACCACTGTCCTCCCACTAGTAGGCAAGTACACCCAATAGTTGTGAGGTGTATCAATGTGCCCCACAAGTATCCCCAACTCTGTTATCGGCTCAAGCTTCTTTCGTGCATCCTTTTTCACATGGCAATATATCGATGAGCGAAAGATCCTGAAGTGACCCACATCTGGTCTCTTATTGGAGAAAGTTTCCTTTGGTGTATTTATCACAAGTATGTGATGCAAGCTTCTATTCTGAAAATAGACCGTTGTGTTGCATGCCTCAACCCACAAGTCAAGTGGTAGGCCTTGGTCATGTAACATTTCCCATGCTGCCCCTACAATAGTTATGTTCTTCCTCTCGGCTACCCCATTCTGTTGTGGGTTATGAGGTTCCATTAACTCTCATTTAATTCCTTCCACTACACAAAAGTCCTTAAACTCTTGAGAGACATAGTCTCCACTGTTGTCACTTATCAAGGCCTTGATCTTCTTCCCTAACTCTTTCTTAACCAAAGCTTTGAACTCACAAAAATTTGTGAAGGTTTGGTCCTTCTTCTGCATGAAATAAATCCAACATTTACAAGAATAGTCATTAATGAAAATCAAATAATACCTTTGCTTCATTGTGGATGCCATTGAGAATGGTCCACACACATCAGTATGAACTCTCCCTAAGATAGCCTTCGCTCGATTGTCTCAATAATAAAAGGAAGACTTGGTGTACTTTCACAAGGTACAACCTTCGCATGTGTCAACTTTCTCAAGTTTATCTTTGGGAAGTCCTATAGATATTTTCTGCATTATCTTCAAAGCCCCATGATGGAAATGGCCCAATCACCTGTGCCATAGCTCGCCAATGTCTTGGCTTTGTACCAATTTTTCTTTCGTACTCAATGCTGCACAATCATCTACCTCTAGTTTATAGAGATTCTTCACCCGAATCCCTATCCTCTTGGTCTGACCCGTGGCTATGTGTCTTAGGAACACCTTTCCTTTATTGAAGACAACATCGTACCCTTTTTCCTCCAACATCGTGATCAATGCCAAGTTCTTCTTCAGTCTAGGCACATACATCACATCTGTCAAGGTGATAGGAGGTCCATGCTCCCTCTAAAAAGCAACCATGCCCACTCCTGAAACACTATACCTTCTGTCGTCACCCATATCTACGCGCATCTTGAGGTCTTTCTCCTCCAAGACACTAAACAAACTTTTATCACCGGTCATGCGGAATGGGGCTCCACTATCCAGATACCAAACACAACCCATCATCGATGACACCATGCGTGCGATGAGGGTAAAGTCCATTTCGAACTGAGAGGCTAATGCCTCACCTTCTGATCCTTCCAAGGATCCCTTCTTGGACTTCTTCGATGGGAAATTAGTTGCATAATGTCCCATCTCATGACAATTAAAGCATATTACTTTAGAATTGTCACCCTTCTTCCCTCCATGAGAAGAATTCGATTTGGAATGGGAAGCCTTCCTCTTCCCTTTCCTTGCCTTACTTGCTAAGGCTTGATTTTCTTCATCATCATCCTTGGATGAAGAACCATCTCATGTGCTCCTCCTGATCTCCTCCTGTATGAGATTTGACCACAGTCGTTCCCAATTCGATAGTTTCTCCCTTCCATTCATAGAGTCTTGGTAGCTATTCCAACTCTTTGGAAGGCCAAGGAGAGCAAAGCTCACCATATCTTCATCGGTAGTAGTTATTCCCACACTGCCAAGATCATCTATGTAGGTGGTGAACTTGTTTAGATATGTGGAAATAGTATCGCCCTTCTCCATCTTGATTCTTCGAAGCTTATCCTTGAGTGCCAATTTCCTTTGGTCACTACTATTCTGGTAGAGATCCTTCAACGTCTTCCACATTGAACATGGAGTATCCTTCCCATGGAGACTCGAGACAATATGGTCTCGAACTCCCTCAAGGATGATTCATCTCGCCTTCGCCACACACTTCTTCCATTCCTTCAAGCCATTGTCTTCTAATACAACCTCCATTATATCTTTCCATGCTATGTAATTCGAGCTACCTTCCAAGGCATACTCGAGTCTCAATCCATAGAACAACATTGGCCAACCTTGAAGTATGATATGAATTCGATTTGCACTTGCGACCTTGAACTTAAAACTTTGAATTCTCTTCTCAGTATATTGTTCACATCTCCTTTACCATGTAGAAAATTTCTACAAATCCATTTTTGATACCATGTAGAAAATTCTCTACAAACCTGCCTCTGATACCATTTAGAAAATCTGACTATAGGTTAACCTGATAATGCATTATAAATCAAAGCAGAATACTATAACCTACTTCTACTATCAATTTGTGGAAGCATAAAGATCGAGCTGAACAATAAAATCAGAAGAAGAAGAATCAATGCATAATACATATGAAAATACTTTGGGGAAAGCCTCAGCTAAAACCCCACTATCTATATTATCATACAAGGTGGAAATACATAGGAATTATACAAAGCCTTAGCTCTCACAGCTAGCCAGCTCTCAGTACAATCCTCACAGATGCTCACAGGAAATCCTAGCTTCTCACTAGCCTTCCTCTCTTCCCTCCAAGCTCCTATTTCCTTGTGTTGTTCCTCTGGGATGATTCTCCTTCAACCAAGTGGAAAACCTCTTCTACCCAGTGGATGATCACCTAATCTCACACATTGTTAGAACTGCGTAATCTTCAAGGAATTGATTCCTTCTGCATGCATGAGTTTTCTTTATAGGAGAACACATGCAGTTGATAGTACAATGTCCTTGAATTTAATCTCAACTAGGTCTTTCTCAGAATAGACATGCATGAGTTTCTGATGAAGGAGTCTTCAGTTAATTGGAGTAACACTAGTTGAGTGCATGCATGCATCAACTGACTATTAACTCACCGTTAGTTCCTCAAATAGTTTGGAACTAATTTAACTGGTCTTTACTCTGTAAAATGAGCTAACTAATTACAACTCAAATATAACTCAATCTTATCTTCTTAATTTAAGGGATAACTCCTGCATGACTTCAGAAAGACTTCTAACTTGAATTTCTCCAACTAATTAATTCAAAACGAATTAATTAATTATTTCGAAATGAATTAATTAATTATTTCCAAGTAGTTGTTAAGACTAAATTCAATTTTAATTCACAATTTAATTCAAGGACAAATTAAATTGGAATATTCTTGTTGCCACATTTCAACAATACGAGGTTAATTTATATTAATACTGTTAATACATTTCACCTTACAATTTCATGGCTATTGGAGGAAATTAATGGATTTCGAATTGTTTAGAGTGCTCACTGGCCAGGAAAGTGCAAGTTGGGGACATTAACAAATTTCGTTTCCTTATTCAGACACTGGAATCAATGAAATCAATCTCTTAATTGCAACATTGTGGATGCATGTACAAAAGCCTAAGAGTTTACTCATTATTTTATGTTGATATTGTGTTGCCTATGTTTATTGAGAAAATGTCGTATAAAAAAAATTGGGTCCATCCTGAATCTGTCGATGCAGGGAAACCAAGCATAGAGACATTGGTCCAATGATATAATTGGTTGTAATTTCTTTTTTAGTGTCATTCTAGTAATTTTCACCAATACCAAAATGTAAATATCAATTACACAACATGACAATTGTATAAAATGCAACACATAAGAAGATTGTATATATATCTAAGTATAAGGCCAACACTTGATTATAATAAAAGTATTCTATAGTTCCCCACAATGGTCAGATTAATTTACCATCACCAGACACACTTTAAGAAGCCGAATAAATTTGAAAAATGTTCTTAACGATTTTTATTGAAATCTTCAGAAAAATATTTAATATTATAAAGATGATGAAAAACAAGTTTGCGATGTCGCATCCTTATTAAGCATTTTCCTATCCATTTTAAAAGATTATTATATAATATGTATTGGGTTTTTTCACAGTTTTCTTGAAAAAAATATTTATCAAAAGCAATGCAATTAAAATTTGTAATATTATTTTCAAATTGTTTTTATTGTTATTTATTTTTTTGTATTTAAAAATAAAAATAAAATAAAATGTTATCTCATTAATGTAAATTTCAAAATTCGATGGGAGATATGACAATTGGTTTTATAAATTAAATTTTATAGTTACATTTTTATTATATACGAAATTATATTTTATTTATATTTCTATTATTTTTATAAAAAATACAAGTGAAATTTAATCGTATTTTTAAATAGAGTTGGGAAAATAAATTAATATTATATATAAATTTAAAATTATTTTAATATAATAGTAAAATGTATATAAGTTATGCTACATTTAATAGGAAGTTATTTTTTTTGTAAGTTTGGTAGGACTCTTCGATTTTCATGTCCATTACACACCCCGCTACGGGGGAGGGGTAGTCCAAGATTTGAACCCAAGACATCCAAGTCGGTGAGACTTCGTTTCCACGGCCATTGCCACTTGAGCCACCCCATACAAACATATTTAATAAGAAGTTATTATATACATCAATTTTAATAATTTTTTTAATTTGAAAATTAATTTGCTTTTTTAATTAAATGTGAAATAGGTATTAACAACTTAAAATTGAGTGTTTTAATTAGTTACTATAAAAAAATATATTAATAATAAATATGTGTTAACATTTGAGTATAATAAATATTTAAGACATAATACTAATAAATATGTGTTAACATTTGAGTATAATAAATATTTAAGACATTGTACCAAGGTATGATAAGGGATGTGTTGACCGTTAAGCCCTAAATACATTATTAGTCACCAACGTAAGGATAGGGAAACATGTACATGGCAAGTTGGACGGAAGGTTATGTTAACATGTGGAATAATAATAAGCCTTTTAGATGAAAGTTAAAAATTAGGAACAACCACATTTATGTTAGTGAAAAAAGAAATTCGATTATTGTATTGTGATAATTATAGAATAAAAAATAGAAATTTGATTATTGTATTGCGATAATTATATAATAAAAAAATGTATAAAAAAATTAGTTGAATAATTGTTTTTCAAATTTATATTGTTGTAATAATAATTAATTAAAAAATAAATATAAAATTTATATGAATATATGTTTTGAAATATTTTTTTGTAATTTTTGTTAATAATTCTTAAAAAAATATTTTTTAGAAAATATCTTAAACATATATAATGGTTTTTTATATATGAAATTATTCAAAAATATTGAAAAGGAGTATTTTTTTCGATTTTAGTCAAATAATTATTTTTCAAATTGTTAATAATATAGATAATAAATAAATATTTTAAGTTATTTTAATATATGTTTGAATATTTTTTTAAAAATTATAAAAATCGATTTTTTTATCAACATAATTTTTACCATAATCATCTATATATATTTTATAATAAAACAAAACTGTTTGTACTATATTCAAGATTTTTTCGTATGAAAGTCAACTATTGGTTACATGATCCAACGTCACATTGTGATAAGGATTTTCTAAATATGAAAATCAACCATGGTCAATCATGCTTATTTTAGCGTTTATAATATTTATCTTAGGGTTTGTATACCTTGGGTTTAATAATATTCCCGTGGATCTAATTACTATTAATATTAATTAGTATTAATTAATACTAATTAATTAATTGATTAATAAAAATATTGATAAAATAATAAAATTGAATACAGACAACCATGGTTGAATTCGGTTAAACATGTTCAACTATGGTCAATCAATATCTATTATTGTCTACGATGATCAACGATGTTCAACGATGATCTTCCATGGTCAAGTATGCTCCACCATCATCAACCATGGTCATAATGGGTTATCAATGTCTCTATGGTGAACCATGATCAATGATGGTTAATCATGCTCGAATATGGTCGACCATGGTCAATTTCTTTATGGTCAACCAAAATTAACCATGCTCAACCATGATTAGCCATATTTCATCAATCATAATCAACCTTGATTAAAGTCTCTTTGATCATGATCAATGATGATGGTCAACCATGAACAATCATAGTCAACCATGGTTGAACATCCCATTGTGACAAATATTGTCCCAATATAAAAATCAACCATGGCCAACTATCTTCTAACCTCACATTGTGAGAAGGATTGTCTAAATATGAAAATCAATTGTAATAAACAATGTTTATTTTAGTGTTTATAATATTTATCTTGGGATTTATATAGCTTAGATTTATAATATTAGTCCCTTGTGTTTAATATTATTCCCTTGGGTTCATAAGCCCTTGGGTTTTAGTATTAATCCCTTGGGTTTATAATGTCAATCATGGTCAACCATCATCAATCATAGCCAACCATGGTTAACCATGGTCAAATGTCACATTGTGACAAGGATGGTCTCAATGTGAAAACCAACCATGGTCAACCATGTCTATTTTAATGTTTATAATATTTATCTTAGGGTTTATATACCTTGGGTTTATAATACTACTCCCTTGGGTTTAATATTATTCCTTTGGGTTCATAATCCATTGGGGTTTTAATATTAATCCCTTGGGTTTTTAATATCAATCATGGTCATCATAACCAACTATGCTTAGCCATGGTCAATCATGGTGAAATACCACATTGAGACAAAAAATGTCTCCATATGAAAATCATGGACAATCATGTTTTATAGAATCAAACATGGTCAACCATAGTCAATCATGGTCCACCATGGTTGAACATCACATTGTGACAAAGATTGTCTTGATATGAAAATCAACCATGGTCCAACATCGTATTGTGACAAAGATTGTCTCGATATGAAAATTAACCATGGTAAACCATGGTCTGATGTCACATTGTGATAAGGATTATCTCAATATGAAAATAAAGCATGGTTAGCCATATTTGTTTTACTTTTTATAGTATTAATCTTAGGGTATATATACCACAGTCCAATGGAAATTGTGATAAATATTGTCTCGATATGAAAATCAACCATGTTCATCCATGGTCCAATGTCACATTGTGACAAATATTGTTTCGATATGAAAATCAACCATGACCTAATGTCACATTATGACAAATAATTTCTCAATATGTAAATAAACCATGGTCTAACATCACATTGTCATAAGAATTGTCTCAATATCAAAATCAACCATGGTCAACCATGTTTTATAATAGTTATCTTAGGGTTTATATACCTTGGGTTTATAATATTTTTCCCTTGGGTTTAATATTATCCCCTTGGGATTTTAGTATTAATCCATTTGGTTTATTATTCCCTTGGGTTTATAATATTAATCCCTTGGGTTTATTATTCCTTTATGTTTATAATATCAATCATGGTTAATCATAGTGAGTCATGGTCAACCATGGCATTATGAAAAAAATTGTCTCCATATGAAAAGCATGGACAATCATGGTAAACCATGGTCAAATGTCGCATTGTGACAAAGATTTCCTTGATATGAAATAAATCATGGTTAACCATGGTTCAATGTTGCATTATGACAAAGATTGTGTCGATAGGTAAATAAACCATGTTCAACCATGGTCTAATGTCACATTGTGAAAAATATTGTCTTGATATGAAAATTAACCATAGTCAACTATGGTCTAATGCCACATTGTGACAAATATTGTCTCGATATGTAAACCAACCATGGTTAACCATGGTATAATGTCACACTATGATAAGAATTGTCTCAATATGAAAGTAAACCATGGTCAACCATATGTTTATAATATTTATCTTAGGGTTTATATACCTTGGATTTATAATATTTGTTCCTTGGGTTTAATATTATCCCCTTGATGACCACCAGTATTACAGCAAGAATGTTGCAACTCCTCGGGCTACCAACTTTACTTCATCAGCTCGGGGTTCATACAAACTTGGAGGTGACAATGTTGTATACACGGTAGATGCAATGGCTTACTCTTGTCACTTTTCAACTGGGGTGATAGACCACTAGGGTTTGTCAAACTAGTCTTCTATTGACTAGAAGGAGTCTGACTACCAAATGGAAAAGGGAAAATCACCCTTAATGAAAGAAAAGGAATACTGCCTACTCTAAGGAATGAAAGACTGAATTGGGAGATGTTATAAAGTGGCATGAAACCATCTAGATACACATTTACACATATTTCTTGCAAAAGAAACCTAGCTTAACCTTGTTTATAATATGTGATGATCTATATTGATTGAGCATGGAATCCGATATAAGAAGTATTATCAGTGTTGTATGGATATGCTAATTTAGATATTGCAAAAAATGCCTTTTGTCGATGTTTATTTTTATGAATGCAAATGCTAGTTTTCACTTGTTCTTTGCCAAGGGAGACAAGGATGGAGGGAAAAGTATGGACTAGTCTCAAGGGTATGGAAGCCAAGTGGAGTCCTATTCTAAGCTTAGATGACAATTTTTGCTAAATTCAAGCTTAAAACAGATTGCTACACAGTTTTCTGTAGTACTACAAGATATCCTAGTTTTACTATAGGATGCCCTGTTTTACTACAAGAAATAGGTCAAAAGCTTAGAAGATGGTAGGAAGGGTAAAATAAAGTGTGGAAAAGGTGCGTGATGAGGAATACGGCATGGAGGATGTGAACACCATCCAAGGCTCAGTCAGATGCTTCAAGATGGTTGGATTTTCTCAATGGAAATGACAACTTTGCTTACAAAACAAGAATTTGGATTTAGGGTTTAGTGGACCTTGACAACATGGGTGGATAGGACTTGGAGAGGAAAATGAGATGAGGTATACCTACAAATTAGAAGCTTCTGCAACAACATACACTCTTATTTTCATTTATGCACAAATTCATCTATACATGGAAAACATTTGTTGAATGGAAGAAAACAAAGTTATTATTAGCTAATGGATAAGTTCATGAATGGAAGTCCTTTTAAACAATAGAAAAACTCAAGAGATAAAAATGAAAATTGAAAGTAATTCTAAGAAACTCAAAGACAATGATCTATTCACCAAGAAATCTTAGATTATGCAATAATCAAACAAGAAATATGTTTTGGGGCTATGCCAATGGAACCCTCAAGTCATGATCCCATAAGGGAGATGAGGTGAAAGCCATTATCACAAGATTTTTTGGAGTGTTCGCAGTTACTAAGATACCATTGATCTAACTATTGACAAATGGAAGAAAACTAATTAATCATCCAAATACTTGCATATTAACAAAAACAAAATCACTTTAGTAGCTAACTATGAATGTAATATAAGCATACATGTACAAAAAGAGGAACCTCTACTACTAGGGTTGGGCCCTAACCCAAGAGCTTCAGCCCTCTGAGTCAACTTAGTGCTGGATCAAGGGAATGCTTCTCATTTTCATTAAAATATAAAAAATACATAAGAGTCATCAGTCACAATGTCTTAGCTCAAAAATGCCTCTTGGCTACAACAAAAAAAGTTGAATCCTAATGAGGTTCTAGGCCTTCTTATTCATACAACTGAAGCTACCAACAACTTCCTTAAACTTAGGGAGGCTTGGCTTCCAACTTGAGATCAACTGGTCTTCAACTATCACTGGCTTGGCTGTTGATGACCTTAATGCCTCAACTACTTGTAACTCCGAGCTGATGAGATATGGTGGAGGAATATTTGAGTGAGCGAGGAGTTAAGGAGGGAGATCTAATCTCCTAAAATCCCTCTTTCTTGTCTACTTCGAGTGTCTGCACTTTAATTAGCCAGAATTTGCTCCAAAACCTGTAATTAATGCACATTTGACCACAATACATGAAATCTCATATTTACCCTTCTCACTAAGAAAAATGTAACAAAACATGCAAATAAATGTGTTAAAGTTTTATTTTAATAAGCTAGAGAGTGGCATTAAGGTCCATATAATTTATCCATTGATTAGCCTCATCATCAGCCCCCTACTAAAAGTGTTTCTCATCCTATGAACAACTCAATCTATGTCCATGTCTTTCATTGCTTTAGTGGCCTCCCTGATATTCCAAGCTTCTATTGTTGTATCCTCCTCTTGAGGATAAAATCCTACATGCTTCTCTATTTCCTCCCACTACTTTCTTTCTTCTTCTTCCTTTCTCCCTTCTAACATACCCAAGAGAAATGGTGGACTTAGTTCAAGCCAATTTAGTTGACTTTAAGTCTCTGCAATGCCTTCTTATCTAGTGGGGTCCCTCTAGTGCATCCCTCATTCTTTTAGGGGAATGATACTCCCTGATCTTTAGGCTATAGGGTAAGGTGCTCCATCTCCTTTGGCATGCTTGCTAACTTTCATCCCCTAGCAATCTCAAAGTGTCAAAATGATTGGCTTCTTTCTCTTTTGTAGCTAGGTGTCTTCATGGAAGCTAGGGATCATTAACGATGAGGTTGTGGGTGGTATGAAAACCATAGAATTTCTCTGTTTTTCTCTAATGTAAAGGGGTTTTGTCTCTTCTCTTTCCAATACTATTTTTACTTCCTTAGCCTTGGCCTCCTCATGAATCATCCATGATGCCAAGGCCATCAGTTGTAAGTCCCCTAGCTTTGGATTGGGGTCCCGCACATTCATGTCTATTAAGGCCAAGTTATGTAAGTATAATTCAAAGATCTTGGTCCTGTCCTCCAGGTTTCTTTGGTCATAGAGATCAATGAATTGCCTATAGTCTTAGAAAGGCATAGTCCCTCATTGTGCTAGGATTTTTATTTGAAACTACAACCATTGTTCTTTGAGGTACAAGGCATATGATTTTTTTGGCATCTTACACTAGAGTTCCTTCATGGAGAGACTTGCTATAGCTGCCAATTGTATCTCTTTTTCCTATACTTTCCTCCTCAACCATGTGTTCTCAGCCTCTAGTTGAGATTTCATCACTCTTTCCCTATCTCTTATCTCTCTTAACTCTTTACCCATCTCTAATAGCTTCTCTTCCATATTGCCCACAACCTCTACACTTTTTGATTTAGCAATTCACATCCAGCGATGTGTCCTTTCTCTCTCCTTTTCAAGCTCAAAGAATAGAGGGATGGAAAAATTTTGTGGTATTATTCTGCCTCCCTCAATGAATTTGTAATAGGAGCTAAGATTTGGCTGTGGGATAGGTTTCTACAGCTCTTGGAACTCTCCCTTTACTCTCTTTGAAGTATTTGTTTAACTCTATAGTTGTGTTGTTGCTTCCTTTCCTTTCCTTTGTCCATGATGTCCTTCCTACTCCTGTTTCTATGTTTCCTGTAGTTTTGACAGAGTTTCCTGTAAGAGTCCTTTCCCTTTTTGAAAAGGGGTCAAAGGCTCTTTAATTTGTTTTGCTAGGGTTGACCTAGTGACAAGCCTCCTAACATAGGTGATTGGTGACCTTGGGTAAGCCTCTTTTGATGTTCTCTCTTCACCTCTCATTCCTAGAGAGACTAGATTTTCTTGTTCTCTTGGTGAGTCTTCAATGATTATAGGAGTCTTGTAGGTGTTTGAGGTCTCCCTTATTTTATCCTGGTGCTCCTCCTTGTTTTGAAGTATAGAGGAGCCTACCTCTACCTCTTTCCAGTTGATTTTATAGGCGCACTTGGAGTAGTCAAGGTAGTCATTGCCCCCTTCTCTGTGGGCTTGGGAGACACTCTTGGGGATTCCTCTCCTTCCTTTCTATGTATTTCAACACTTGATTCATCCTTTTGTGCTTCTTCCCTACTGTCCTTTTCTTCCTCTATTTCATTTATCTCTGCCTCTTCTCCTTCCTCTAGTTCTTCTTCTTCTTATCCATGCTCATCTTATTTAAGATATTCTTCCTCTTCTTCTTCTGGTTCTTCTTGCTCTTCTTCTTTCTATTCCTCACAACTATAATTTGGGTCTCTTTCATACTCAATGGCTTGAACTACATCTTCTTTTTTCATGTGTGCAAATGTTGACCACATAATAGGGATTCTTAATTGGCTTAGGGAATCTTCTAGTATGAGATTGATCAGTCCATGATGTACCAGTTGTTGATGCTTCCCATCTTGTACCTTGAAGCTCATTTCTATTATTGATTGAAAAGAAAAGTAGGGCACACTAAGTCTTCTATGAGGAGGTAACTCTTCTCCAAATCTCAGCTCATGGAGGAGTCTAAATTGGTAACCATAAACTATATTGAGCCTTCCCTCACAAGAAATATACTTGAGAATGTGATAGCTTACTTCATCCAAAGGATATGGAATTCTCTCCCTTCTAATTCCATTCTTGTACTCAATTGGCTCTTCACCTTCCAAGAAAAATTTCTTCTTGGCAAGAGTGCTACTAGCTTTATCCTCCTTTCTCCATTGTAAACCTATAGGAAGTGTAGTGATTTTTCTAATGCTGTCAGGTGTAATTGTTACTGAAAATCCTCTGACTACAATAGTGGCACTAAATCTAGCTTGAGGTATGAGTGACATTGCAAATTCCCTAGCTACAACATCATCATATCCCCTAAGTAGCTTGAAGAATCCCAACCATTGATGCCTTGTAAAGATCTCTACCACAGGAGGATGTTAATGTATTCTAGTTGTTCTGGCGTGCTCCCTTCTGTTGAAACCTCCTATCATCTTCTCTTTGTGTCAATATGATTATATGACATTTGGTGGCTATAGCTTTAGAGATTTCCTAGGTGATTGAGGGTTTAGAGTTTACGAGGATGATGACTACAATTCTCCCTTTACTCTACCCAATCCTCCACACAATTTTGTTTATCTCTATGCACACTATAATTACTAAAAGAAATTACAATTTATTTTCTTTTTCTCTTTACAAATTAAAGCATAGAGGATATGGCACCTACCTTTCACTAGAATTCCTTCGTTGAGGAGAATTATTGAATAGTTGGGCGCTAGGCACCCTCTCGTAGCATTTTTTGAAAATTCTCACTGTTTCCTATAGTTTTCCTATAGGTTCTCATTGTAGGATGGTCAAGAATAGCATTCCTCACTATTTCCTATATTTTTCCTATGTTTCTTGTAGGTGCTCACTGTAGGATGGTCGAGACTAGCTTTCCTCATTGCTTCCTACAGTTTTAACTTTTCTTGTGTTTCCTGTAGGTGCTCACTGTAGGATGGTCAAGACTAGATTTTTCCTTCAATGTCTCCTCTAGGTGGTCTCAGCCCTCAAAATCTTGAAATGAACAATGTCTTGCATGAAAGTTAGGGTATATTTCTATTTATGGTCGATTACATTAATTGACGCACTATTAGTTATCATGCCACCCTTTCTCATAATCATGAACCACTCCTATACAACGTAACTCAACCACCTTTCTGATTTATTTCATTTGATGTGACCTTGCCATGTGTTCATTTGACTAGCACTTTAAATTTTTTGTTATAGGGCTGAAGGTGGCCAAGTTAACTAACCACCTTGAACTTTTAAAACCAACTTTTTCATATTCCTACAATTTTAATCATATTTTCACTTAAGAGAGAGTGTGGATGAGGTGACATACCTGTGGCTTCCTTTTCTTAATTGATGGATGCTCGAGGGTGGCTTTGCTGTGCTACTTATGGTTTAGGTACATCTTCTCTTCTGCTCTTGTTTTGTTGATTTTATTTTGCTGATAGGTTGTCTTCTTGTTGTGATGTGCAGGTGCTAGCCTCTTTTGTTGCTGTTGAGATTTGGAGAGGTGCCATAGTGCCTGCAGGTGTACTGCTACTCTCTCAGTGCATGGGTGTTGAAGGATGAGCCTAGAGACTATTGTTGTTTCAAAATAGGTTGCTACAGGGTTTCCTATAGTACTACAGGAAATCCTGTAGCTGCCTCTTTTTGAATTTCTTTGGTCTTTCTTTTGCTTGGAGGGTGAATAGATGTTGAATTAGGAGTGGAAGGCGTGTCCATGGAATTTTAGGTGAGGTAGGCTACTGGTGGTGTGGCGTTTTGACTTTTTTTTGTTTCCTCTCTTTTTGTTTCTAATTTTTTTTTTTTTTTCTATTTTTGTTTTCTATTTTTTCTTCATCTAAGTGGATTTCTTGATGGACACATAGGGTGACATGGTCATGAAATGGTGTTGATTGAGATGTGGTGAAGTCAATGGCCTTCTTTTTCAACCCAAAATAGGTCCACATCATGATTTTTCAATCAGAATTTATTTCTTGTAGATTTTCAGGACTTACTATAGTATTATAGGAAACTCCTGTAGTAGCTATAGGAAATCCTGTAGAAGTCACATAATTGCCTAAAAATTGGATTTTTTTTTTAGGGATGGAGATGAGTATGGATGAATGAAACATGGGGATCATGGAGGGGATGAAATGAATGAAGGAAAAATGGGGTTTTGCATGTCTTGTTTCCCTCTAAACTTGGTGTCCATTAACTACTTGAAAACCTGCAAAAATCAGAAATGTTATGACTAGGCAGGATTGGGGTCCCTACCATTATTTTTGCGTTTTTTTTTTTTTTTTTAAAGACAACTAGGTTTCCTCAAAGGAGGTTTTCATCCTGGTTTCCTACCCTATGCACCTCAAAGGAGGTTTTCACCCAAGGGTCTTTTATTTATTTATTTATTTTCACTCTTAGGCTGCCTTAAGGAGGTTTTCAACCCAAAAGTGGGCCTCAAGTTCCTCATGGATGTTTTAACATAGGCATCTTATTGTATTTTTTCTTTTTCTTTTTTCAAAGATTCAACATTATACAAGAGTTTTGTGAGGTGGAAGTTGAGACTCCTTCAATCACCATTACTGCCTTACTGATACTATTGATGAACTCCTCCTTTGACAATGGCTTTTTGTAGGCTTTCAATATATACCCATTGAAAAGCAAGGGGATATCTTCTTCATTAATGGTTCTTAGCTAAACAACCCATTCTCATGACACTTTTTTTTATCACATATGGGCCCATCCATTTGGCCATCAACTTTCCTTTGAAATCCTTGAACCTGGAGTCATACAGCAGAGCCCAATCACCTTCTTGAAACAATTTGTCCCTGATATTTTTGTCATGCTAGGCCTTTCTTTTTACTTGAGTCACCTCTGTGTGCAGGAGGGCCTGCATCTTGAATTCATAAAACCCATTGATCTGAGGAAACCTCTCTTGTTTTTCCCTTATAACATCTAGATCCAACTATGTTTCCATCCTTAAAGTGTTGTAATCAAACTCAATGGAGAACAAAGCCTTGTTCCCATAGACCAAATCATAAGAGGTGAAGCCAGTGGTTGTCTTCCAAGTTGTATTGTAGGCCAAAGTGGCCTCCACTAGTCAGTCGGCCCAATTCTTCCTGTTGCTGCTCACCACCTTTGTTAGAATGCTTTCCAATGCTCTGTTGGTAACTTCTACTTGTCCATTGGCTTGAGGGTGGTAAGAAGTGGACTTCCTGTGCTTGATCTTATGTTGGATTAATAGATTCTCAATCATGTGTGAGATGAATTGAGTGCCCTAATCAGTGACTAGTTCTCTAGGGTATTGAAACTTGTAAAACACATTCTCCCTCAAGAACTCAGCCACTTTATCTTATGTGGCTACTTTGACAACTTTGGTTTCAACCCACTTTGTTAAGTAGTCATTGCACACAATGAAGTACTTTTTATTTCCTAATGGAGCATTAATGGGCCCAATGAAATACATGCCCTGCTTGTCACATGGCTCAAAAGTCATTTGAGGTTGCAAAGGAATTTCATCCCTGGGAGTAGATTTCCCCATTCTTTAGCACCGGTCACATTTGCTGGTATAACTTCTTGCATCTTGGCCAAGAGTGGGCCAATAGTAGCCAACTTGTAGTACCTTGAAGGCTATCCTTTTGGCTACAAAGTGACCTCCACAATGCCCATCCTGATAGGCCAAAAGGATGTCAAAAATTTCCTCCTCCCTGACACATCTTCTCCAAATTTGATCTGGGACCAAATTGAAGAGATTTCCCCCAATCCAAGTGAATGGGGTGCTTTTCCTTATAATTATTCTCTTTTTCTTCGAGGACAAATTTGGAGGGAATCGTGGAGCTACTAAGTAGTTGGATTTTTTAGAAAACCATGGAGAGAGAATTGAAATGGAAAATAAATGCTAATATGGAAGCTGGTCATAAACCATTCCTTCCTCATCCATAGGCAAATCCAATTTGGACAAAAAATATACAAACTACATTTTCTCTTCCAGGCTTACCAATGGTAGTTAGATCAAAATATTGTAAAAAAAGAAACCATCTAATAATTCAAGCATTCACATCAGGTTTGTTCAACAAATATTTAATAGCAGCATGGTCAATATGTACAAAGGTTTGGTAACCAGTAATGTAATGTCTAAATTTATTCAAGGAATGGACAACACCTAGGAGTTCCTTTTCAATCATAGTGTAGTTAAACTCAACTTTGGGTAGATTTTTGTTGATGAAGTAAATGGCATAAGGTAGCTTGTCATCTATCTGGCCCAAAGATGCTCCTATAGCTTTGTTAGAGGAAACAACATCGATGTGGAAAGGAAGAGCCCAATTTGGGCCTCAACATATAGGTTTAGTAGTCAACTTGTCCTTTAGGGTTTCTTGGGCCTCTTGGCATCTTTATGACCATAAATATTTGGAGTCCTTGGCCAATAGTCCAAACAAAGGTGAGGCTACCTTATTGAAGTCTTTTATGAATCTCTTATAGTATCCAGCTAAGCCTAATAAAATTCTGACATCCCTCTACTTCTGAGGAGTAGGGATCCTCTTTGTGATAACTATCTTATTCGGCTCTGCTTGCAGTCCTTCCTAGGATATTGAGTGACCTAGAATAGTCCCTTCAATCATCAAGAACTAACACTTCTCATGACTAAGGGATAAGTTCATTTCAATGCATTTGTTTAATATTTTTCCCAAGTTAGAGAGAGCCTCCAGGAAATCACACCTATAAGGGGTGAAATCATCCATATGAATTTCCACAGAGTCATGGAATAGCTCTACAAAGATGCTCAAGCATGCTCTTTGAAAAGTGGCAGGGGCATTGCATAACCCAAAAGGAAGGACCCTATAAGAAAAGGTACCCCAGGGACAGGTGAAGGTGGTTTTATCGTGGTCCTATGGGTTGATCTGGATTTGATTGCAACCACTAAATCCATCCAGGCAAGAGGAACTTCTTTCCTACCACACCATCTAATACTTGGGCAATGAAAGGTAGAGGGAAATGGTCATTTTTTGTGGCTTTGTTTATCCCTCTGTAATCCACACAAATATGCCACTTCCCATTTTTCTTTGGAACTAGAACCAAAGGATATGCCCACTCACTATCTGTGATGGGGTAAATGAACCCTACATCCAACAAATTATACAGTTCTTCTTTGACTATATCCTTGAGGGTTGGGTTCATTCTCCTCTATGATTGATGCATTGGCTTGCAACCCTCCTTGATGTAAATGTGGTGAGTACACACCAAAGGTTACACTCCCTTCATTTCCTTGTAACTCCAGGAAAAGGCATCCAGATGCTTTCTTAGCATGTCACATAACTCCTCTTCCTGATGTATAGAGAGAGGGGGGTTGATTTTCAATGTTCTTTCTGGGCCAAATTCTATCATCTTGACATGAGTAGGGCTTGATTCAACTAGGCACATATCAGTCCAACAGTTATCTTCGGATTTCTTCACTAACTCCTCAAGGACATGGTATTGGGTGCTGATTCTAGAGGATTTCCTTAATCAGTTCACCTTCATCAGGTTGCCCCCGTCCTATAGTAGCATATAGGGTACAGATTGGGGAAGAATAGACTTCATATTCTTCCTCCTATTTTAACCATAAAGGTAATTCATGCTCCATAAATGGTTGAGTAGGAAGGTACAAGACCGATTGTTTAGACAAATGGCCATTTTTAATGGTCATATTCCTAGCCCTGCAACTTATGTAAGCATCAACAGTGGCTAAACATGGCCTTCCAAGGATGAGAGGATAACCATTGAAATTTGTATTAGGTTGGATAACTAAGAAGTTAGAAGGGTATTCCTAGGAATCAACAGACACCATCACATCCACGACAACTCCCTCAGGACCTACTGTGGACCTGTCTGCAAGCTGCAAGACTGTCATGGCCTTTCTTAATGATCCTTGGAGATTAAGTTTAAGCATAGTCTCCTTAGTCATCACATTGGTGGAAGCCCCAAGATCAATAAAGGTATGGGGGACAATGATGCCATCGATGTGTACATCTACCTCAAGACTTCTAGGATCTAAATACTTTGGGAAAATCACACGCCCCAACATTAAGTTAGACAATTGTCCAATGACATTAATGGTAGGGGTGTTTTTCTTTCGCATTCCAAGATGTTTGAAACATTTCTCCTTGATTAACTTGTCGTAGATGGGGATATCCTTGATAGCTTAGAGAAGCAGGATTTTAACACAAATGTTTTTCAATTCACCCAGAAGTTTAGTCTCTTATGGGGTGTCCTGTACAGGATGGATTAATCTCTCAGGAAAAGGAGGTGGATTTTCTTGAGGGACATTGTCCTCCTTTTCTTTTTCACACTCCTCAAATGGAGATGGAGGTTGATTAACTTGAAACACTCTTCTATACCTGAGGTTAATTTCTTGAATTTCCACAACATATGCAGGGTAGGATGCTTGTCCACTATAGACATGATTTGCCTATTTTTTGTTCGGGTTTGGAATTGGTTGAGCATGCATCTAAGTTTTCTTAGGTGGAGTAGGGTGTAGGAGCTATGGTTGATATGGAGGTGGAGGCAATAAAGATTGAGTTTGGTTGTATGGGGGGCTCCACCCATGGGATGGTGCATTCCACTAAGGTTATGGAGGAGCATATGGATGAAATGGTTGGTGGGGAGGTTGGGAATGATATTGAGGTGAAAAATACCAAGGGATAAGGTTTGGACCATGAAGGATGAGAAGGAGGGCACCGAGGGGGAATGCAAGTATTCTGGCTAGGGTTGTAATATGAATAGGATGCCCCTTGCATGCCTTGTTGGTATGGTCGAGGTCCTTGAGGCCTCCTTTGGTTGATATAACAGAGTTGTTCATTCACCTCTTCAGTTCCCTGATACACAAGTTTTAGTCCAGGAAGAGAAGGGCACTTGTTTGTGGAGTGGTTCTCCTCATAGACTAAGCATATTTCTATAATGTTTAATGGACATTCATTCCTAGGGTGCCTCTTGATGCATCTAGGGAAGAAGACAGCGAAGGGTCTCTCTGCTTCCTCATGCTTCCTCTTGATCTGCATGGTGTCCATTTGCAGAGAAAGGGTATGCAACATTTCACTCTTAAATTCTTCCAACACGTTCCCAATTTCACTTTTTATGGATGTGTTGGAGGAGGATGAATTAACCAAAGCTTGACTAGCCCTACCCTTCTTTCTATATGCCCTAGAATGATTTTTGAAAGCTGTCTTGATATCATCATAGGGTAACTGATAGATATCCCCTCCTGACAACAGGTTTAGGGTTTCTAGGGGATCTTCCCTGATCCCTCTAAGAAGGACTAGATTAGGCGATTCATGATCAAGGGTGCACCTGGCCCTTTCGTAGCTGAGTTGGAATCTTTCCCCATAATCTTCTAAAGATTCATCATGTCCCAAGGTCATTCTAGAAATTTACTCTTTGGTATCTTTAGACCTACAGTAGCCCCTATACTTATTGTTGAAGGCTTGTTGCATCTGATCCTAGGCTGTGATGATGTCCCCAGGTAAACCCATTAACCAACGTAAGGCTACATCGTTTAGAGTGGATGGGAACAATTTAAACTTTTGGTCATTACAGGTATAATCAAAAGTTATGCATATGACAACAAATTATAAAAAAAAGGTATTTGGGTCGTCTAAGGTTAGGCAATGGAAGTGAGGAAGGGCAGTGGGGCTTATGTTTTTCATTCTATATTCCCCATTAGTTTCTCTGATTGGAAAAGAACACTCAGCTCTATTCTCAACTCCTTCTTTGTCTCCAATCCCATTTCTAATTTAAACCATGGTGTAGGTTGGTGGAATGGTCTCTTCTTCTTCCCCATTAGGCTCTTCAAAATCTCTGGTTTCTCACCTAATAGGTCCTCTAGCTTACAACCACCAAAGAAGAGGGAAGGTTGGTTGTTTGATACAGTGGGGGTATTTGGAAAAAATTTCGCTAAGTTGTCTCTACTCCTATGAGGAATGAAAGGAGTTTGTTTTTTTTTCTTCTTTAGGGTCTTTATTAGAAGTACTTGTAGAATGGAAAGAAAGAAAAACCAAATTGCAACTACTTGGTGAATGGAAATACTTGCAGAATTGGAAAGAAAGGAAAAGATTGAAACTATTTTATGAATGGAACTATTTGTAGAATTTGAAATAAATAGTGAAAGAAAAAAAATAGAAATCAAATCTACTTAGCTACCTCCTTGGTAACAACACCAAAAAGTGATGAGCACCAGTATTTTAGCAAGAATGTTGCAACTATTGGGGCTACCAACTTTACTTCATCAACCTGGGGTTCGCACAAACTTGGAGGTGACAATGATGTATATACAATAGATGCAATGGTCTACTCTTGTCACTTCTCAATTGGGGCGATAGAAAAGGGTTTGTCAAACTAGTCTTCTATTTACTAGAAGGAATTTGACTACCAAATGGAAAAGGGAAAATTATCCTTAATGAAAGAAAAGGAATGTTGCCTACTCTAAGTAATGAAAGATTGAATTGGGAGATGCTATAAAGTGGCGTGAAATCATCTAGCTACACATTTACATATTTTTGTTGCAAAAGAAAGCTAGCTTAACCTTGTTTATAATATGTGATGATCTAGGCTAACTGACCATGGAATCGGATCTAATAAGTATTATGACCGTTGCATGCATGTGCTAATTTAGAAATTGCAGAAAAAGCATTTTGTTGATGTTTATTTTTATGAATGAAAATGCTAATTTTCACTTGTGCTTTGGTAGGAGAGACATGTATGTAGGGAAACATATGGACTACTCTCAAGGGTATGGAAGCTAAGTGGAGGCCTATTCTAAGCTCAGATGACAATTTTTGCTAAATTTAAGCTTAAAACAGAATGCTACAAGGTTTCCTGTAGTACTGTAGGATGTCCTCGTTCTACTATAAGATGCCCTGTTTTACTATAGGAAACAGGCTGAAATCTTGGAAGATGGTAGGAAGGGTAGAATGAAGTGTGGAAAAGGTGTTTGATGGGGAATAAGGCATGGAGGAGGTAAACACCGTCCAAGGCTTTGTTTTATATTATAAGTTTTGAAACCTTATCCCATTGTCACTCCATTTGTGTGCCATATTTAGAGGTGGGGGTGGTGGAGCTGCCAGTTATGCTGGGCTCTCCCCCATTTAACTTCGCTCAAATATATAGCCAATAAATACAACAAAATCCACTATCCTATCATGAAATACTTGCCAGATATGTTGGTCAGTCGAATTTGTTAAGGCCTTTGTTGGATTTGAGGTTATGGGTTCGATTTCCATGGAGTTTGTTGCAACCTATTTTCAACTTTTAGATGAATCAAATGAGGCCACGTGTCTCCCTCTGATAGGGCCACGTGTCACCTTGGGATTGGTTCCCATCCACCCAACCACATCTTTCCACCTCATCGCATAGTCAACATTGCCATGTCAGTGCCTAGTCATCAACCAGTCAGCTACCACGTCAACGTTGACTTTGGCATTTTGGAGTTTGCTCTAAAAACTTTGACTTTGAATAAATTTCACATACAGACTACATGATGGTGCTGGTTTCACTCGAATCCAACTAATTTGAATTTTGGCCTTTTCTAGATCTTTGACCATCCATTGATCAATTTCGGATCATTATTTATCATACGCATAAGATATACAAAGATTCATGATGAATTATTGAATTAGTTCAAATAAGACATCATGTATGGAAGCAAACAATTATTATCCTAAATTAGAAGATAGCTTGCTGATCTAAGATTATAACTATCTAATCCTATGCAAAATTTAGCTCACATATTAAATCTAAAATTAAGCTTGTAGAATAGTTTAAGCAGACTTTTAAATGAATTAACACTCAAGATTTAGCAATAGTGCATGAATCCAATTATTAAATCATACATTAAAAATATAAATTGAAATATTGAAATAAGAATTCATTTCAGTTAATCTTGTAAACAATAGTGTTAAATGTTAGTAACTAAAATGATCCTTTATTGGTAAATGAAATCAAATTATAGATCCTCACAGAACGAAAGTAGTGCACAATCCTTTGGAATCTCTAATTGATCTCTTATTGAAGAAACTGTCTCCTCCTTTCAGCAATAGTGCATGATAAACAAGAGCTTCTCCACCAACAGATATAATCCATAGTTATAGTATTACAAGTTTCTCTCCCAAGATTCGAAGGTTCAGACCCTCCTTCTAGTGCCAAAAATGTTGATGCCTCAAAAATCACTGCACCAACATGGTGGAAAACCACCTGGTTCGATCCTTAAAACAATTCCTTTTATGTTTGGAACAGTGGCTCGGATTGGTTAAACTAGGTCCATTCACCTTTTCCCAATTACTATCAGTTTTACAATATATCTTTAACTATCAATAGCCAGGGACATTAGATCAATTCTTCTAGCTTATCAGGCAACAAGAATGGCCCTTAAGTTGTTTTTTGTGGAACAACCAAACTAATATAAAGTTTTGCCTCTTTTTAAAGAGGGCTTCTAAAATGTAAGATCTATGATAACACATGCAAGACTAAGTCTACAATGCAATTAATCTAACCCGTCTCGGTTTAAGGAAAGGGTAACCCTTCTCTCAATTGAGAGACAACTTAACTCAATGGGAAAAGAAGCTTTGAAGAATTAGAATTAAGTTGGAGGAATTATATCAAGGAGATAGCTCACAAGATCTAATTCCTCATTAACATAAATACTAACAATTAAACACTTAGTAAATAGTTACATAAGTGCTTATTGAAAATATATCCAATTCCTTAATTATCATATGTGTAAGAACTACAAATATTCATGATGAGTTACTGAATTAGTTCAAATAAGACATCATGTATGCAAACAAACAATTATTATCCTAAATCGGAAGATAACTTGCTGATCTAAGTTTATAACTATCTATTCCTATGCAAACTTTAGCTCTCATATTATATCTAAAATTAAGCCTGTAGAATAGTCTAAGAATACTTTTAAATGAATTAACACTTAAGATTCAAAAATAGTGCACGAATCCAATTATTAACTCATACATTCAAAATATAAATTGAAAGACTGAAATAAGAATTTATTTAAGTTAAATCCTGTAAACAATAGTGTTAAACATCATTAACTGAAATGGTCCTTTAGTAATAAATGAAATCAAATTACAGATCCTCAAAAACAAGAGTAGTGCACAATCCTTTGGGATTTGTAATTGATCTTTGCTTGCAGAAAATGTCTCCTCCTTTCACCAGTAGTGCATGATAAACATGAGCTTCTCCACCAATAGATATAATCCAGAGTTACAATATTACAAGTTTCTCTCAGAAGATTTGGGACCTATCAATCTATTAAAAAAAATTAAGAGGTACAATAGTTCCAGCCTCCAAGGATTTTTCATTTGAATTCTGCACCTATGTTCAATTCCAACATCTGTTTAAATAGATGCTATTGAAAACCACTTCTTTTTCTTCAAATGTTAAGGCATTTGAACAATTCCTTTCAATCATGTATCAGAAAAACATAATTTCATAATAATCTTTTAATGTTGTTATTTCTGTCAAATTGGCCTTATTGCTTGATCGGATTTTGTAGGTGTTCGTCAGTTTATCTAAACTGAATTTCCAATTATCAGCATAGTTTTCCTCCACTATCATGAATCTAGACACGGAAAATAGGAATTGATGAGTTAAAAATAAATGAGTCTGATAAGCTATTTTCATTTGAAACAAATGACATTTGTAGAAAATCAGGCTTAAAGATTGGAGCATAAAAATCGCAATCATAAACACCGTGGAGGAGAAACAGGAGTAAGCCTTTAATTTTATTTGAAATATCACAATTGTAGTAGAGCAGATGGAAGAGGGATATGGTGGAGTTATATCGCAAGAGGCTATCAGAGCAGAGATAAAGGAAGGGGCGTGAAGTGGAAAGTGGTGTAAGGTTGATGGTTGTTTAATTAAATCATAACCATAGTGACATATAGAAGCGTAATAATTGGAATCGCAATCACAAATCTTGAGTGGTGACGTAATGATGCCGTGATGCGGGAAATCACAATCACTAATTGTAATTTTGTATGTAGCGCTATGAAATAGGCCTTTTGATTTTTTTTCAATTGCAATATGTGGGGTGACGTCATGATGACATCATGACGTGACATGGTGGGTGACGTGTTATGTGAAATGGAAGATTAGGTGGCGATTACGTAGCAAATAACATGGTAGATGACATGGAGTATGATGTCACCGATGACGTCAAGGATGACATGGTAGAGATGGATCTTAATCACAATAGAAAATCACTTTCGACAAAGGTTATGGTATGGCATATAACTTATTGAACTTGTGAATGCGATGAACATGGGGAGGATTATGGAATGGAATTAAATATGTTGTTGGGTTCGGGTTACATCGCAATGCACAATTCGACGAAGGCAAAAGAATGAACGCAGGACTTACGCAACTGCTATTATCGTGGATGCGAAATGTTATGAATAGCCATTTAAGCCTATCTTCAGGTCTGAATATGATTGCAGACCGATTTCGGTGATGTGAAGGGATCAGGTTAAGCCTTTGCGAATTTGTGAGTGGTGATCAACGATATGTGCGTAAAGGAGCTGTGTAACGGGGTATGAGTTGATCCTTTTTGCGGTTTGTGATGTGATATAGTGACACGACCTTGTGGATCTTGAGGGCCTTGGACTCATGTGTTTGCACATCATTCCTTTGCTAAAAATATTTAGAACTACGACCCATTTCCATTTTATTTCTGCGCTTTGACCTTAAATTTTAACTTCCAATTGTGGAGGTTGGGTTTTGGATTAAAAAGGGGCGATTCTTGGTGTGAAAGGGGGCTATATAAAAATATGTTTTATTCAAGACAAAGAAAATACTTCTTAATTTTTATGATTTAAAATTTATTGAGGGTCCCTATTTTAATCAAATAAATTTCATAGGAAATTTATAAAATAGAAAAATGGAGGTTGTTGAATAGCACAACAATTGGTGATTCACTGGAAGAACCAATTATCTCTGATGAAGGAAAATCAAGTTTCAAAATTAAGTTAAAATAATTTTCGAAGGGGAAATTACTTTTTGAAACATTAGATAAAAAAAATTACTCTAATCATAAAAACTCATTAAATTGAAATTTCTTAAAAACCTCTCATGAATGAAAATGCCTATTTATCCATATCAAACATTAATCATTTATAAAGATAAAGCAGGGGGGGTTTTACAACATAGCTTTTTGATGTACTCATTTGTCACAGTTAGAGCCTTTTAACCATTAATGAGTCAGTATCCCATCCAATTAAGAACACAAAAGTTAGAGTTAAATTCATAATATATATATATATTATTATATATATAATATATATATATATATTATATATATATATATATTATATATTATATATATATATATATATATATATATATGAAATAATAAAATCCATTGTCTTGGATTGGTGACCAGATAATGACAATGTCATTCATTAGTAGTAATTAAACTGAACAAATTGGCTCATGATGAGACCCCTTGTCTTACGATTGAAATAATCATAATCCATTAACTTGATTTGGTGCTTAGTATTGGTAATGTCAGTTTTATTATTTCCCTATGATCATGGTAAGCAGGATCAGATGCTACCTCTTATCTTTTAGATTTCTTACATTTTTGAATTGCGCTCTAAAAATTACATTTAAATGGATGGGGAGAATCATTGTTCTAGATGACAAATTAGAGTGAAAGTTGCTTAGTTTTAAGACAAACTTTAATTTGTAAAGGTAACCTTTGATAACTGATATTAGAGTAAAAGGATCTTATGATATTGAGGTTTAAAAGGTTTTACAATTTAATGGAAAATATTTTCAGATTTCTATAATTTTTATCTAATTTTCAATTTTCATAATCACTTCCTGAAAAATACCTACTTTCAAATTCAAAAATCACAAACTGATTTTAAGAGATATTTATGAAAGCCTTGAGTATGTCATTTAACATTATTATCTAAAAAAAGAAAGTAAATGTGATATGATAACTGAATTCTCAAGATATGACCATTCACAATTATGATTATAAAACCACTCAAAATCAAATCTAAAAGGAAAACTTTACAAAATTCTTTATGCAAATTTATTAACAAACAAGGAAAAAAAATAATGAAGAAAACATTCCTTCTTATGTCAAAATCTAGATAAATCGAATTTGCAAAATTTAAAAGAATTTAGTAATAATTCAGTTTGAATGAGGAAATTTGCTATTTATTTATCTTTTTAAAAAGCAAAATTTGAAAAAGTTTTTAACCATTTTCAAATAAAGTAATTATTTTTTAAAGAAAAAGATTAAGGTTTAGAAATTCCTCATTTTGGCTGATTCGATGAAAAATCATTACTGCTTCTTTAAACTCGCAGCTTTGAGCTGGTCAAGGTGTAAAATGCTTGTGAAGAGCTGCAAAATAGAGTTACATATCAGCAAAAAACAAGAAAACAAAACTTAATCGAAAAAGTAAAGAAGTGAATGAAAGTGAGTATAAGAGACTTACCATTGAAGGATTTCATTTTATATTATCAGAAAGATATGACTTCCTCTAATGCAAGGAAATTAACTCAAAATCATTATTTATTGAATCTAATCTAAACTTCTCTACTCCTATTTCTAATTTAATGAAGGAAACATGACTATGCATAATCATACTTCCAATGTAACCATTTTCTCATTTTATTACCTACCTGTATGTACAAGTGAAGCGTTAGTAACTGGATAACAAAAACAATCAAAATGAAACAAAATCTATTTTTTACATCTAATGTAAAATTATGTACAAAAATAAGTTTATTGACAGTTAACCTATTAGTAAATCATCTGTTTTGTAAAGCATGCTCTAAACAAATATTAATGGGATCATAAAATAATGGATGTATATTTGTTAGAGAATGAAAAATTTCCAAAGGAAATGATGGCAAATCATGTTGTGAAGGAAGAACACTTTTAAGATTTAAATTTGACTGATGATGAATGGAATGAATCTCTGAATGTCAAATTAAATTAGAAATGAAATATTTTTTGATATTTAGGATTATGAGAAACCAATTCATCATTTTCACTTAATAAATCTCGATAATATTCAATATTGAGAGATTAACATGCTTGCAAAAAAGAAAAGAAAAGAAAATAAAAGGATGGAAAAACAATTAAATTGTTATGAAAGCTAAAATAAATAATTTTACAAGGCAATTCTGGAACCTATCATGGATTTTAGTCAATGAATTGCCACTAAGAGATATTCCCTAAAAAATTAAAAAATGTGAATTTCTAAAAGAGAATCAAAATGAAATACATTAGAAACTCGCATGGTTAACTCATCAAAATTCTTAAAACTAAGTTTGTGCCAAGGAGACAAAATTAAAGCATGTGAATCTTCACGAAATAAATCAATTTTCAAAATTGGCACAATTTGTACAAGATGTTATTCTTTGTCATCATCGTCATGATAATGGTTATAAATTACCATCTTCTTATGAAAATAAAATGATTGATCTGAAACAATAGAATCAGAAAACACAAAAGAAGAATATTTTGCAATTAAAGGATTATCATTCAAATGATTGCTAGATTTAGAATTTTCAGAACAACAACTAGGAAAATTCTCAATTGGAAGAATAGCATGATCATCATTAACTATACTCTAATTTGAAAAGACATCATGATAAAGAAAATAATGTGTGCCAGAATATAATGACGATTGAAATGATTCATCTGTACAACTTTCCGTATTATAATCCACATTTAAAGACATTTTTTCAATTTAGTTACATGTTCTGAATTTTCTAAAGTTTGCTTCAAAGAAGATAAAATGATGTTTTCATTATTCAAGTGTTGTTGTAGATTGGATTTTATTGGACCTATTGGTTGATCACATGCGTTATTAAAATTTGTTTCAATTTCATCTTCAAAGAGAAAATGAGAATTGAAATTTTCTAAAGAAGAACATTGTGATTCAATTACAGTTTCAGGTTTGGGTTCCACAAAACTGTTTAGTGATTCAAGATTAGTTAATGAATTAGATGTGTCTTATTCTTCGTTAGTTGACTCATTATTTTCAATATGGGAAAAAAACAAGAGAAGTGAAACATTCAATTAAATCTTCAGTTGAAGGAAAATCATCTAAATGAAATCTATAATAAAATGACCAAAATCTATTATAAACATCATCTAAGGATTCACTGTCATACATGTAAAGATTATCTAATTCCAAACACAAACTATCATAACTGTAATTTTGATTTGCTTTGAGAAATACGTAGCAATTTTTTTTTCCATGAATGAATTAACTTCTCAGGAAGCACCAAGAACCATTTGTGGATTCGTCCTCTGAATGTAAGAGTAAAAAGCCTGCAAATCTCATTATAAATGATTATATTAAAAGACTTACATCTATTATCAAAATCAGAAATATGATTTAATGAATAAATATTAGTCTCACCATCGAACTTTAACTGTGCCAAGGACTCAATCTCCTTCTTGGGCATACCTCGTGTAGGCTTAGGTGAACTGAATGCATGAGCAAATGTAGGAATGCATATGGGAGCCATGATTAGTTAAAAATGATATAAAAATTTAAACAAATAACTAATTCAAGTCCTTCCTTCTAGTGCCAAAAATGTTGATGCCTTGAAAATTGTTGCACCAACATGGGAGAAAACCACCCGGTTCGGACTTTAAAGCAGTTCACTTTCTGTTTGCAATAGTGGCTCTGATTGGTTTAACTAGGCCAAGTTACCTTTTCCCAATTACTATCTATTTTACAATATATCTTTAACTACCAATAGCTAGGGACATGAGATCAATTATTCTAGTAGATCACGCAAGAAGAATGACCCTCAAGTTGTTTTTGTGGAACAACCAAATCAATCTAAAGTTTTTCCTCTTTAAAAATAGGGCTTCTAAAATGTAAGATCTATGATAACACATGCAAGACTAAGTCTACAATGCAATTAATATAACCTATCTCAATTGAAGGAAAGGGTAACCCTTCTCTCAAACGAGAGCCAAATAAACTTAATGGGAAAAGAATCTTTTAAAGAATTAGAATTAAGATGGAGGAATTAGATCAAGGAGATAGCTCACAAGATCTGATTCCTCGTTAGCATAAATACTAACAATTAAACAATTAGTAAATAGTTACATAAGTGCCTATTGAAAATATATCCAATTCCTTATTTATCATATGCATAAGAACTACAAAGATTCATGATGAATTACTGAATTAGTTCAAATAATACATCATGTATGTAAGAAAACAATTATTATTCTAAATCAGAAGATAGCTTGCCGATATAATATTATAACTATCTATTCCTATGCAAATTTCAGCTCTCATATTATATCTAAAATTAAGCCTGTAGAATAGTCTAAGCAGACTTTTAAATGAATTAACACTCAAGATTCAACAATAGTGCATGAATCCAATTATTAAATCATACATTCAAAATATAAATCGAAAGACTAAAATAAGAATTTATTTCAATTAAATCCTGTAAACAATAGTGTAAAATATCATTAACTGAAATGATCCTTTATTAATAAATGAAATCAAAGTGCAGACCCTTACAGAACGATAATAGTGCACAATCCTTTGGAATCTATAATCGACCTTTGCTTGTAAGAAATGTCTCCTCCTTTCACCAGTAGTGCATGATAAATAAGTGTTTCTCCACCATCAAATATAATCCATAGTTACAATATTACAAGTCTCTCTCCCAAGATTCAGGACTATCAATCTATTAAAAAAAAATAAGAGGTACAATAGTTCAAGCCTCAAATGATTTTTCTTTCGAATTTTGGACCTCTGTTCAATGCCAACATCTTGTTTAAATAGCTGCTATTGAAAATGACTTCTTTTGCTTCAAACATTAAGGGATTTGAAAATTTCCTTTCAATCACGTATATGAAAAATAGAATTTTCATCATAATGTTTTGATCTTGTTGTTTTGATCATAATGTTTTGATCAAATTCTCTAGGAGTTTGTCAGTTTATCTAAATTGAACTGCGACTTATCACCACAGTTGTCCTCCTTTGTCATGAATCTGAACACGGAAACCATGAATTGATAAGTTAAAAATAAATGAAAGTGATAAGCGAGTTTCATTTGAAACAAATGAAATTTGTAGAAAATCAGGTGTAAAACTTGGAGCATAAAAATCGCAATCGTAAACATCATGGAGGAGAAACAGGAGTAAGCCTTTAATTTTATTTGAAATATCACAATTGCAGCAAAGTAGATGGAAGAGGGATATGGTGGAGTTATATCGCAATCATCTATTGGATCAAAGACAAAGTAATGGGTGTGAAGTGGAAAGTGGCATAATGCCTATGGCTATTTGATTAAATCACAATCGCAACAACATATAGACGTGTAATAATGACAATCGCTGCCAAATCGCAATCGCAAATAATGAGTGGTGGCATGATGATGATGTGATGTGGGAAATCACAATCACAAATCATAATTTTCTATGTAGCACTATGAAACGACTTTTTGATTTTTTGTGATTATGATATGCGAGGTGACATCGTGAATGACATCATGATGTGACGTGGTGGGTGAGATGGTATGTGAGATGGTAGATGACGTGGTGATTACGTAGTTAATGACGTGGCAACTGACATGGTATGTGACATGGCAGATGACATGGATATTACGTAGCTAATGATGTGGTAGCTGATGTGGAGTATGACATCACAGATGACATCAGGGATGACGTGAAAGAGATGGCTCTTAATCACAATCATAAATCACTTTTGACAAAGTTTATGGTATGGTGCAGAACTTATTGAAATTGCGATTGTGATGGACATGGGGAGGCTTATGGAATGGAATTAAATATGTTGTCAAATCCAGGTTACATCATAATGCGCAAGTTGGCAAAGGAAAAAGAATGGGCAAAAGACTTATGGAACCGCGATTGCCGTGGATGCGAAATGTTATGAATAACCATTTTAGTCTGACGTCATGTCCAGATCTGATTGCAGATTGCAATCGGTGATGTGAGGGGATCAATTTAAGTCTTTGTGAATTTGTGAGGGGCAATCAATGATATGTGTGATTTCCCAAATCACAATCGCAAAGGAGATATGCAGTAGGGTAGGAGTTGGATCTTTTTGTGGTTTGCGATGATATATAATGACATGACCTTGTGGGTCCTAGAAACCTTGCATTCATGTGTTTCGTGCATCATTCTTTTGTCAAAAATATTTAGAACTACGACCCATTTCCCTTGTATTTCTGCACTTTGTCCTTAAACTTTAACTTCCAATTGTCGAGGTTGGGATTTGGCTTAAAGATGGGTGATTCTTGGTATGAAAGGGGGCTATATAAAATAATGTTTTATTCAAGACAAAGAAAATATTTTTTAATTTTTATGGTTTAAAATTTATTAAGGGTCCCAATTTTAACAAAATAAATTTCATAGAAAATTTATAAAATAGAAAAATGGGGGTTGTTGAATAGCACAACACAACCATACATTTTGACTATCATAAAACATATTCGTAACCAACATATAAACAACAAAAATAATGAGGATACCACAACCATATATGCCACAAATCATCCAATACATTTACATATAAAATGCCAAGGAAAGGAACTCTTATTAATGAATTCAAAAGCCAACTTGGTATGGGACTAGCCCATTCCACTTGACAATAGATTGGGTGAGCCAATTCTCTCTTCAGCTAATCACCCTCATGCCATATTCCAAGCATGAATGTGGGATTCATAATCGAAAGAAGAATCGAATGGGCATGAATGCCATTGGATATTTCCACCTACACCCTAAGGAATTTTATTGCCTCCTAGTCCCTAGGCTTTACCACAACCCACAGTCTTATTCAGGGGTCACTAGGCCATGATCAAGACACCACCCTCTTGGCTTTATCGTATATCCCACCATTCACCAACAAGGATTTGTAGGTTTGATCAATGGAAACCACCTCTAGAATTCACCATATATCCTGCCATTTACCAGGCGAGGATTCCTAGGCCCACTGAGGCATACAATACCTGGCTTTACCACATCCCACGATCTATTTTTGGGGTTACTAGGCTAGAAAATTTACTACAATCCACAGCTTAGTTCCAGGATCACTAGGCCATGTGTTTTTTCCTTACAGAGATCCACCTCTCTCAGCTTTGAATACATCTGAAAATCCAACTCCACCAGAACATGACAACACATCACCTCGAGGATATTTGGAAATGGAAGGAAAATGCTGAAGAACACTATCACACCTGGCAAAACCCATTCCCATGATAGCAAGAGAATCAAGAATGAACATGCATAACCTTGTATGCTAAATCTAGCAAGGAAATCACACATGCAAATTGATATCTATAAGTAAACCCATTGTAGTTGCTTGATCCTTCTCTTCCTTCTTTGTTCTTTTCTTGCTATTTTCCTTCTTTTCCTTTCTTGATCCAATGTTGAAGTGCTCCGAGAAAACTCTATGTTTCTAAGAGTGAGAGAGAGAGAGAGAGAGAATAGAGAGAGAACTCCAAAACTGAACTGGCAAAAGGTTCCAAATGATTCTCAGAAGCCTTTTTATTAATGTGGCCTCTATTTTTTTCATTTTTCCATTATTTTCCTTCATTTTCCTCCTCACATGCAATCTATGACCTTTCACCTTCCTTTTCTCCTAATTTCCATTATTTTCATAAATAAATGGTGAAAATTTTCATTTTGTCTTTCCAAAGCCTTTGTTATCACCTTTGCCAATTTCCATAGACATGATAATCGAAATTAACACCCACACTAGGATGTTTTTCGCAACATTCAACTTGGAATTAATGCCCCATGACATTGGTCTTATATTTTTTTTGTTACATGGATTTTTAACCAGGGTTGTTACACTAGACTTCTTTTAATTTTTCTTTTCTTTCAGATCTTATATTCTATGAATTGCTTGAACTTTGTCTTTTTGTTGTATGTTCAAAATGTCAGTTCCTTCATTTGCTAGTGTAGCTCTTTAATTTCTTTAATATAGAAATTTATTTGAGGTTCTCCATGCATGTCCTCTACTTCTTCAAAAATTTGCTTGTATGCAAGTTTTGCCACATGTCATCTTCTATGGTTTGTTCTTCATCATCAATATTTTGATTATCAATTTGCTGGAAAATGAGTCCATAATGAATTTTATCTCCTTTGGACTCTAATATATGAAAAATTCATTGACATTTTCATTTTCTACATGGTTGATACTGCCTTTAACATTCATTTTTGCAATTTCTGTGTAGACTTCATTAAAACATGGTGTTGCAATCCATGCTTCAAATAACTTTAATTCTTCTTCAAATTTTGATGCTTGTTCCATGTCATCTTCTTCATGATCTAGTTTTACTAAGGCTATAATATGATCACATTGTTTACATGCGCACTCAAAATAAATGTTAAGTTTAAAAACATTTGAAAAACCATATTGATTCTATTCTTTTTTATTTGCAATAGGAGCTTTCCCCTCTTCCTCTTCCTTCTCTGATTCTTCAAATGAACTAAAGATATATTCCATTTTATGATGTCAGTGGATATTCTCATAAAAAACTCTTGAATCACTTTATCTTTTCTTGATTGTCGGTTGTTGCTAGATCACACGCTACTTCATGAATAGTTCCAACTTTTACTTCATAACTTGTTGATACAACGGAAACTTCAACCTTAAATTCTTCATAAAAATGGCACTTTCCATATTGCCACAATTAGTCACTATTTCAAAAATGAGACCACACATGTTATCAACATAATTCTCATCGACTCTATGGTGGGATATCTAAGCATGCATGTGCTCATTAATAATTTCAACATCACCAAATTCATCAGTTTCCACTAAATTCACAAGAGATGCAATGTAATCTTTGTAAACCATTACATAATATGAAAATATATCATTTTCATTCTCAAAATGAAATGTCTCAACCTTTGATGCAAGTAGGTTATCAACGGTTGAAATCTTATTAACTATATCACACATGTTATTCACTATCACCTCTACATAATGGGTTTCAATTTTACAACCTTCATGACCATCATCCACATTTGATTGGGATTTGGTAAATTGTTCATATTTTTGTAGCTCTTTTTCTATATATCCACCTTCCTTTTCATATTTAACATGAATACTCCCCCTTACACCAAACTTCCTTTATTGTCTTTACATCTACATTGAGGGGAGGAATGTTGTCATATTCACATTACTTTATGCATTTGAATGTGAATGCATTATTTTTCCTTTTGGATTCCAACTTGTTCAAATAGATCTAAAATATCTCTTTTTATTGCTTTGAATTTATCAGCCTCTTTTCTTTTACCATTTTTTGAGTGTTGATTAACGACAACTCAATAAGAAAATTGACCTGCAAACATAATAACTACCTTCAATGAAAATGTTTGGCTCATGGTTACACCTTTGAGGTGGCTCACCCTAGTCTAGATTCCTTTTAACATTGGTGGTTTTGGAAACCCTTCAACAATGGCTTACTGTACAACTTCTACAAAATAGACCAAAACAAACTCGACATTCAACTCTGGCTCTGAGAATGATGACTATAGCTGTGTATCACTGTGTAGCTAGTGAAACTCCCTTTACACGTCAATAATGGCTCAATAATCCCAAATGGATTCACCTTCACAACCTTCCCAACATTGGTCCACCTTTTTTATAATAAAAAAATTGCATAAATTTAAGAAAAATTTCAATAAAGCCTTTCATATAATAGAATTCATAAAATAAAAGGATTTTAAAAAGGTCTTTGAAATTTTAACAATGTTTTTTTTTATAAATAAAATAAATTAAACTTGCACCAAATATGGTTGGAAATTTGAAACTAACAATGTACCCCTTTTTTATAAAAAGTTTTGGTCTTCAACTTTTTCATGAATAAAAAAATAACTATACAAATAATAAATTGGACTTTCAAGCCTTTGTTTTGACCTATGGAATTTTAGAGCTTCTTTGTGGCTCCATCTGATTCATGGATGGAATTATATTTCCCAAGAACTTTCATGCTTCCCTTTTACTGAACATGCTAACCTACTTTTTTATGAAGAGTGGTCGCAAAAATGTTTAGGTAATCAGTGTTGGGTGCTCCTTCTACTGTTGTTGTGGTGAATTACTTCGATTTGGCGGTCTTTACAGGGGTTCCATGCATGGGGGCCTTCTTGGATGATGGATTTTGGCTTCTTGGCCTTCAACAACTTGGAAACAACAACCTTATTAGCAAGAGCGACCTTTGTAGTTCAATTCTTCGTTCTCCTCCTTGACCTCTTGATCTTTTCACTTCAAATTTTCAAATGTCATTCTCAAGCATTCTTACACAACCTTGCACTCTTATATGATGACAAAGCTTACAGATGTAGAAAACATAAACTAGAATAAAGTCAAAATGGAAGTGGAGTGGACTTGGTGTGAAATCACATTTCACATTACTCAATAACAATTAAATAGATTACATAGGAGACATTGGCTCTAAATAACTGAAGTAAAACTCAACTAGAACTCAACTAAAATACAACTAACTAAGACATCTCACATATAAAAGTGGGATAGGAAGATTAATTATCTTAATAGGCATAAGATATATGTCTCAGTTACAAGTGAGATCCTTCAAAACCAAGTTATTTAATTAGCTAAAGCCATAATTTCAATTCAAAAGAACTATCCTGATCTTGATGATAACATTCCTTTTGTTTTAGGCATTACAAGGGCACAACTTTGCTCAACCTAGAAGATATCAAGCCCCCCAGAGTCAACAATGTATTGCTTGAGTTGGCCTCAGTATTTCTACGGGGATTCAAATTTTGTTTCAACAATATCTTGTGCATCGTGCTTGAAATATTTTATGAAATCAACTAGGTTCTTGTCTGCACATTTTGTATCACGTAGTCATTATCACTATTAGGTCTCCAAAATGTCAACTTTTTCATCATCTTTTAATTCACTTTTAACCATATTCCACTATATTATAACCTTACACTAAGACCATTTTCATGACCATATGGGTTTATCATTATTATCTTCCAAAGCAATATTTTAGTATTTTGAGTGAAATTATGGTTAAATATTAGAAAAATAACATGTATTCAATTACATATAAAAGTTGGATGAGTTTTGTGATGTGTGTAGGCATATTTGAAGATTCCAGCAAAGTCATATTTGGAGTCTAAGTCTCAAATTCGAATTTCCTCTTAAAACTCTTAAAGATTTGAGGAATATTTGAGATAATAATTTAAGCACATTTGATGGAGAAAAATCATGAAAGTTTTGATTAGATTGCTTATCGAATATTTTAGAGATTTGTAAGAGGATATGTAGAGCTGTTACTTACTATATGTTAACACATGGTTGTAACCATGAGATATATTTGTGGATTTAGGAGATGTTTGGGGATCTAGGAGAGATTTATGGATCTACATTTATTGATTAGTTATCTTATTTTTTGTATAAATAGGAGTGTATTCTCCATTCAAAAGGAGGAACTCTTTGCACATAATTCCAAACTATGATGGAGTATTATACATTTGATAAGTTCTTGTATTATTTATTTTAGAGTTTTATATTCTTATTCTGTTGTAAGATATAGTTTTATAATTCATGTAGTTTCATAATATATGTTTTTTTATATTAGTTTTCTTATGTTTTAATTTAGTTTCTTTTTCATATCAATAGTATCAATTTGTTTAATGTTGAAATTATGAGCTTTCAACACTTGATCAAAGACGATGACTTAGATTAACAATAATTTTTGAGTAGCCAACTTCTGATGAAGTTTTCGGCCAAACTAAGATAGATCTTGAAAAACTAAAACATGGGTTTTGTGCAACGTGAGCCAATTTAGTTGACTTCACGAAATTTCGTCAAAATGGTGCACGATTTTGGAGATATTCGAGGATCTCTAAAATCTATTTTTTCATATTTTGTGTCGTGGCCAACAAATATATCAATAGAAAAAAGAATTTGAATTGTCCATCAAATTAAGAAAGAGATCACTCATTTTTAACCTAAGTCAATCTAGTTTTTTAAGTCATCATAATTCTCTAATGATTCTCTAATCTTTTTAATTAAGAAATAATTTACATTTCAATGGTCACTTAGGATTTGATTTATTTATTCGTTTTAGATGTTTTGTTTTCAAGCTTCTAATTGTCACTTCATTATTTTCCATATTGCAATCAAGTGCTTGAGAAATATAAAAATACAAAAAAATAAAATAAAATAAATAAATAAATTGTAAAACATTCTCATTTGTGAATAGAGTTGTTTTTTTTCATAGAAATAGATTTCAAATGTTTTCTAAATTAAATTTACAAGCTTTCATAGATTAGCTTTACTCACTTTTGTAGATTGGATATTTCCATGCTTTCATAGATTAAGTTTGGATGCTTTCCTAGATTAATTTTTCAATATTTTCCTATATTAATTCTTCAATGCTTTTCTGGATTAATATTTCATTTCATGTCATTTAATTTCTTTTTATAGAGTAGAAATTTTTTTCATTGCAATTTATTTATTTTAGAAATGAAAGCTAAACTCCTAGCATATATTGCGTCGTATACTTCACACTTTTATGATCTTAGATTGACAATTTAATGTAATGTAATTTAAAGAATAATTAAGTTACCCAACATTTTGGTGTCGTTGTCAAGGAAGTAAACATAGGATTTAGTTTTCAATTTAGATTATTTTTTAATTTATACAACTTTGGAAAAGATAGATGGTAATACGAGAGGTAAGAACTTTCACATCACCATTGTGAGGTCTCTCTTAACCTTAGTTGATGAATTGCATTTCATTCTGAGTTGCATTCAATTTTTATGCATACGTTTAATTTCATTCATTTTAGAGTGCATTCTAGATGTAGATTCATTGTAAGAAAAACTTAAAAAAAAAATCAATTCCACAATCACCTACCGTCCCACTTGATCACATGGTGTATTAAGAACTACATCGTCATCCACGTCATAAATTCATAGTTTTGTAGGTGGAAGAAGACTGCCTCCTGGAGGTGGAAAACATGGTAGAAGGGATAGAAAAAATGGATGGAAATGATGACAATGAAGGATATCCTTTTGGATTGCCCATTCATGATACTAATATAATTGTTAAAATGAAAAACATCTCTCCATATGTACTTCCCAACTCCATGGTATGAGATTAGAAGACCCAAAAATATTCGTTTTCAAATTTTAAATATTTTGTAGATCTTATAATTACTTATTAGATGCTCAAAATTTGAAATTGTTTCTGGCTACATTGAAGGATAGAGCTCTTAAATGGTTTATGTGTTTAGGGACTAATTCAGTAAGATCAATGGATGATATGAAAATGATAAAATGGTATTTCTAGAAAAATATAAAGACTGTTGTATTCATAATGATCTTAAAGAGGAAATATTTAAAATGAATCAAAAAGAAGATAAGAGCCTTGAGGATCTGGTAGAGCGATTTATGTATAATGTTATGAGAGAAAAATTGCATAATTCAGGATTTGATGCATTAAAACACCTCTTACTTTGAGAAATTAAGGACGAATGGATTGATATTCTTAATCTCATGGGAAAAGGAGTTGTTTCCTTATTATCATTTGAAGATATTTGTGAACTATGTAAGCACATATCAAGAGGGAAAACAAAATATGGTATATCCCCTCAAGATTCAGTAATTATGTCATCATAAAGGTCTGTAAGTCCAGTTGAACTTGGAAATTTTCTTGATAATTTTAAAATAGAAATTATTAGTAATTTAAGTGAACAAATTGATATGCTAAAAATGAAAAATAAGAAAAAAAATTGAGAATATTTCTTTGTCTATAATTTTTCCCTAAATGTAGAAAGAAACATACTTTTCTTGAATGTCTAATTGATAAGATTGAAATTTGTGTCATATGTGCATAATCACATGCTACTAAGGAATTCCCATCATTACCATGGTTGAAGACCATTTACCAAAATGATAATGGAGCAAATCAAGCACTAGAGAAGCTCTACTATGTAGCTCCAGAAAGGCCTTGGCAACCTTGTCAAATCGATATGATGCAAGATTCTAGTTCACAATTTCAAGCTTAAGCACAAAAATCTAGATGTAATTAGAGCACATCCTTTCCTTGGAAACCTTGGCCATCTCAATCCTAACCTCAAAATCAGTCTTGACAACAAGGTTGGCAAGGGCCTTATGGAAGAAATCCCCCATATCCTCAATCTTTTCCTTAGTATCCTCAATACCAATCTCAATGTTATCCATACCATTCACCTCCACCACAAACTCATTTTCAACTTCAGTTGACCTCAATTCAACCTTTCTCATTACCACCTATGAAAGCACCCCAAAAAACCATTCCCACTCAACTACCTAAACAACCATTTCCGATAAAAAAGAATCAAATAACTCATCCCACTTACAATTTTGAGGTACAAATATTCAAACAACTCCTCTCATTCTAAATGATATTCATATTAGATCAAGAAGATTATTGGAAAAAAAATGATTCTCCAGCTGTCTCGAAAGAACAACATCCAAAAGAAGAATATTCAAATGAGGTCTAAGAATCATGGATGCTCATTGATGAAGAGTAGTTTTTGGAACCTGATATTGAAGAGTTTCTTGCATGCATATCACTAGATTATATGAACAGGGATAACATCTTTGATTACTTGCATGGCATGATAGAAAGAAGCCAAGAAAGACAAGATTGCATTGAATCTTGGTTCAAGACAATCATCATATCGCAGTTCTCAATTCTTCAATATTTTTTGTCATCATCTCAATCAAGGCAGTTAGTCTATCATATAATAGTATATATCAAAATGTATCTTTCAAACCTGCATATGAGTTTATTTTTCATCATGTTATGCACATGGTTCTATTTAACGTATTCCTATACTTGAAAGAGATTTTGTTTTTCAAAGCAGAGTAGGATATAATTAAAATAAAAGAAAAAAAGGATATATATATATATATATATATATATATATATATATATATATATTATTATATATATATTATATTATATATATATATTATATATATATATATTATATATAATTAAAAAATAAAGAGAGAAGAAAAAAGAAAAAAAAAAGCCTTGTTGTGAAAGCTAGTTAACTAGCGCAATTGAACACGAGTTTTGCTGAAAACTAGACAACTAACGAGCACATTTTACAGTAAGTTATATAATTTCATGTTGGTTTCAATCTTTCATTATGGTTCTTCAAATTATTTTTTGTTCTATGATCGAGTTGGATGATGTGGGATTCGTTAAGGCCCACCTTTTGACAAATCTTGTCCCATCAACTTCAACACTTTATCTGGCACCAAGAACAAAGATTCTTTTAAGTGCCTTGGAGCTTGCATACATCAATGGAAAGCCTTTGCACTAAGAAAAATGAGAATACAACAATGTCTCTTGATTGTTAGATCTTGCTGGTGACTCAACTTCAACACATTTATTCGTACCTGTCAAGATGCACTCTTGAACCTTGAGACTCATTTACATTATTGGTGAGTTGTCTCGCATTAGTTAACAATTAACATTAATGGTCAGTGATATAATGAATTCTTTCTACGTTTGACTTCAAGTAAATCCATTCACATAGATTGAATTGTATTGATTGTGGTTATATGTGAAGACTATATGGTTTATGATATCAACAACAACTTATAGTAGTGTTCCAATAAATCAAGCTTCAGTTCCTAGTTCCAGTAATAAGTAGGCACAAAGGCTCTAATATCATATTTCATCATTTTTCATACAACCAAGAGAAAGTAAGAAGCATACCAAATTCTTTCACTTCATTGTCCATTATCAATAGTAACAACCAAGATCTCCTAGATGCATAGCCTATGGATTTTTTAGGTAGGTGAAGTTATGTTGTTTTCTAATATTTAATCAATAATTCCTTAAATTATAAAAGAAATGTATTTGGAAAATTTCCATTATGACATTTATTTCCCCATTTTTTAAATATAGAAAACACCTTTAGTTTGGGGGGATATTCATTATCGTTTTTTGAATTCCGTATTCCATAACCTCATATATTGTTGACCAACATGATTCATCCAACTGGGTGATGTTTCTCTTCAATTCAAAGATGAATATGTTTTGGAATGATTCAGATTATGAGAACATATCAATTGACATGTATATAAATGGTTCTTCATTTTGAATGTATTTACAAGTATTCTTTGTTATAGCAAGAAGAAAAGTAAAACAAACGTGTTTCTACACAAGAACCAACACTCACAATACTTGTGGTGGCCACACAACAACCGACCACAAAAGCTCCAAATTAGATATATTTTAAAGAAGAATCCATAATAGAAAGCTTTAAAGAAAAAAAAGAATTGAAGAAGACTTAGCAAAAGATGAAAATATTGGAAACGTATCTTAAGTCACAAAACGACTTCTTGATAAAACATAATCTTTCACTCCAAAAGTCTAAGGAAAATGAGATGAATTTAGTTCATGAGAATCAATGCAAAGTTTCATGAGGACATGCAACATTTTCAGTTGGGGGGAAATGTTGGGTCTCCAAAATGTCAAAATTTTCATCATCTTTTCATTCACTTTTAACCATATTCCACTATATTATAACCTTACACTAAGACCATTTTCATGATCATATATGGGTTTATCATTATTGATTTCCAAAGCATTATTTTAGTATTTTGAGTGAATTTATGGTTAAATGTTAGAAAAATAACATGTATTCACTTATATATAAAAATTTGGATGAGTTTTGTGATGTGTAGGCATATTTGAAGATTCCAGCAAAGTCATATTTGGATTCTAAGTCTCAAATTCGATTTTCCTCTTGAAACTCTTAAAGATTTGAGGACTATTTGAGATAATCATTCAAGCACATTTGATGGAGAAAAATCATGAAAGTTGATAAGATTTCTTATCAAATATTTTAGAGATTTGTGAGAGGATATGTAGAGATGTTACTTGATAGATGTTAACACATGGTTATAACCACATGAGATATTTGTGGATTTAGGAGATATTTGTGGATCTAGGAGAGATTTATGGATCTACATTTATTGATCATTTATCTTATTTTTTGTATAAATAGGAGTGTCTTGTCTATTCAATAGGGGGAACTCTTGGAGAATAATTCCAAACTATGATGGAGTAAAATGCATTTGATAAGTTCTTGTATTATTTATTTTAGATTCTTATATTCTTATTCTGTTGTAAGATATAGTTCTATAATTTGTGTAGTTTCATAATATATATTTTTTTATATTAGTTTTCTTATGTTTTAATTTAGTTTCCTTTGCAAATCAACAATATCACTTTGTTTAATGTTGCAATTGTGAGCTTTCAACACTTGATCAAAGATGGTGATTTAGATTAATAACAATTTTCAAGCACCCAACTTTTGATGTAGTTTCAGGCCAAAATAAGATAGATATTGAAAAGCTAAAACACGAGTTTTGTGCAGAATGAGCCAATTTAGTTTTAGGGAGGGAATTTCTTCAAAAACGTGCATGGTCTTGGAGATATTCGAGGATATTTAAAATGTAAATTTTCATATTTCGTGTTGCAGCCAACAAATATATCAATAGAAAAAAGAACTTGAATTGTCCATCAAATTAAGAAAGGGATCACTCATTTTGAACATAAATCAATCGAGTTTTTTAAGTCATCACAATTCTCTAACAATTTTCTAATCTTTTTAATTAAGAAATAATTTACATGTCAATGGTCACTTAGAATTTGATTTATTTATTTGTTTTGGATGCTTTATTTTCAAGTTTCTAATTGTCACTTCATTTTTTTCATATTGCAATTAAGTGCTTGATTAAGAACAAAAAAAAACAAACTGACAAACATTCTCATTTGTGATTAGAGTTGCTTTATTTCAAAGAAATAGATCTCAAGTGTTTTCTAGATTAAATTTACAAGCTTTCATAGATTAAATTTACTCACTTTTATGGATTATAAATTTCCATGCTTTCCTAGATTAATTTTTCAATGTTTTCCTAGATTAATTCTTTAATGATTTTCTAGATTAATATTTCATTTCATGTCATTTAATTTTTTTTTATAGTGTATAAATTTATTTCATTGTGATTTATTTGTTTTAGAACTTAAAACTAAAATCCTAGAATGTACTGTGTCATATATTTCACAAGTTTATGATCTCGAATTGACAATTTAATGTAAAGTAATATAAAGCACAATTAAATTAACCAACAATCACCTACTCTATTTATGTTTTAATCAACCTCCTTCCATTTGATTTGTTTTCATGAAACCAATCTATGTTGATAATGATATTTGAAATTGATTTTTTTCTTCTTGTGATGGTCTTAACTACATGGTGGTCTTTGCAGTACCATTTTCCTCCAAGAGTGAATAGATGGTTGCAAGCTAGGCATTTATACCTATCCTACAAAGCCTTGGGGGATTTGTTGTAAAAATATCTAAACTTTATATTCTATGAATGGAAGGGTGAGTAGATGGTAGGTGAATCTTGTACATGTCACCTCCCGATTCTATGATCTATTCTTCTAGAAAATTGTTTCGAATATTTTGTAAGACACTTTGATCCATAGTTAGCAATCAATACCACATATTGAGGATTTCTACTAAAAATTGAAGTTGAATGGTGTGAAGTGTGGTGGTGAATTTATAGGGATCGATTTTTCTATCTATAACCATCTTCTCCTAAATTTACCCACTTTCATAAACTCTCCAAGGCAAACATGAGTTTAGTGCTACTATGACATGATCCGACCTCCAATTTCCACTTATGGAAGTGGGGCCTACAAACCGGCACACATACTGATGTGCCCCAAGGATAGTAGATCACTCAACAGCCTGACAAGCATCCCCAGTGATCAATCCTTGAGATGAAACTCACTTTCATATTCTTGACACCCTAATCGCACCCATGACACACAATCCATGTGGTTATGAGGCTCCAAGAACAACGTCAAGCCTTCTTACATGCAATTATGACCAAAATATTCTAGTTTTGAGCATTTGATCATGAGATCTATGCCATGTTTCGGGGATAGCCTACAGGGCACTGCCTAGAAGTGCTCAAAACTCTCCAGAATTAGGTATAAGATGCTAACAAGTCTAAAGAATTAATGTTAAGGCTCTAACTCACTAAAAACACACCAGTCTCATGATAAAAAATTCATCAAACATGTAGTAAACATAGAAGTTACAAGCCATGAATGCATATTTTATCATGATTGTCTTAACTTCATCAAAGAATCATCAAGAGGGCCCAATTCCATCTCAATCTAGCTCCAACAACACTTATTAACCCATGCATTCATCAATCATCAATAACTTATCAAATCATGAATTAAATCCATAGTAATAGGACATCATCTAACCAAGTATATAACCAACCTATAAATAGAATAGAAACCTTGACAAATCAACTGTAAGTTCAACATAATAAACAGTACATGTGCTCATTAACCATAATAAGATAATAACTCATATTAACATATGAAAATGCTAACCATGTCAAGGACTTCCACTTACCACTCGACCATAGATTAGCTGAACCAAAATATCTCTTTCAACCAATCATCCCCATGCCATATTCGCAGAATGAATGTGGGATCATATGGTTTAAGCCAAAACAAAACAAACCAGGGCTTCCAGAGGACAAACCACCTCAACCCTTAACCATAGTGATTTCACCTAATCGATCTAGAAATGAATAACAACAACCAAATTAGTCTCTTCCCAAGATGCATAGGGCTTCAGGGATTCTACCTCAACCGACATCCTCCATGGAACCAAAGCTCTTATATGCCTTCAAATATCTTCCATCTCAACCCATTTCCTGTAGGGAACATAAGCTATTCTAGGGCTCCAAAGGTTCTATCCCAATCCACAACGGTATTGAACTTGAGAACTAATTAGAAATCCAAAAGGGGAACCCACTACATCATGGATATCCATGAAATGGAAAGGAACGGATGAAAGCACTGTCAATCTAGAAAAATATCCATGCCAATGGCAACAAATACCAAGAGAACCACATGCATATATCGTGCATCCAAATCTTAGCAAGGAAATAACACATGCAACATGTTATCTACAATTTATCCCTACTCTAGTTGATGATCCAATATTCTTTTCTACTGCCCACAAATTCCTTGCTTGTCATTTTCTTTCTTTCTCTGAGTCCAAGTGAAAGCTAGGATGCTCCAAAAATGGTCTAAGTCTGTAAGAGTGTATGAGAGTGTAAGAGTGTGAAATGGGAGAACCAAAAATGAACTGACAAAAGTTGTGAATTTTTTTTTGATGACCTTTTATCATTGATGTCTACTTTTTCTTTCATTTTCCTCACGTTCTCTCTAATTTCCCTTGCATGCATATTTTTGTCTCTTCATCTTCCTTTTATGATATTTTACTTTTATTCCCTATGGTTCCACCTGTAATATAGACCAATCAATCACATGATCAACAAATGTACATATCTCTTAAGCAATGAAACATGGAAAACAACATGGACTTTCACTATTAGGGGTAGTGCAAGTTTGTATGTCACTGGTACAAGCCTCTCAAGGATATCAAAAGGTCCATAATACTGAGGTGCCAAATTGGCACATGACCCAATCCTCAAGGATCTACTCTTGGGATTGATATACAAGTACACATGGCCTCCAACCTGAAACTCCTTAAATGACCTATACTAATTTGCATACATGGGGCCTTCATTGGGGAAGCAATACCATACCATGTACATTCATATTGGGGGATAAATATTGTGGAAAAAATGACAATATATTGAGCATATAATAGGGGTGGAGGGTTTTTACTTTGGCAAATATAAAAATTGGAGCTCAAAGTTAATGAAAAAATTTAAAGGGGTATAAAAATTGTTAATGAAAAAATGGTTACCTACAATATCTAGTGAAAATAGGGGTTTCTTTGATTGGGAAGGTATATTGGGTTCATATTGGTAGGGGGTTAAATAATGTGACTTTTAGAGTCATTTTCCAATATGTAGTCAAATTAAGGTTATTGTTTAGTATGGCACGAACGGACCTGATATGTTAGAGGTTCATTGAGAGAATCCCTCATGCTTGCATAACTCTTATGTCTATCTTGTGTTGTCTTTAAACTCATTTTAATAACATACATCTCTTACTCCATCTCAATTAACATATATAGACCAATCAGTACCATGTTAACTAGATCACTCCAATTGATAGGATTATTACAACTCCGCCCATAAAAAGCCTCAAATGGACTCATCTTTAAGGACTATTAATATCATTGTTATATGAAAACTCTACCAGTGGAGGATACTCCTCCCACTTCCTTTGTTGATGAATGGCATACATCCTCAACATATACTCAAGAATATTGTTAACCCCATCTATCTATCCATCTATCTATGGATGATAAGTTGTACATGAAACCTAACTTTGTCCACAATCCTGCAAGCAAATCCTTCCAAAACCTAGAAATGAACTTGGAACCTTTGTCTGATATAATCTTCTCAGGAACACCATGCAACGTCACTATCTCCATGATGAAAATATGAGATACCTCACTAGTTGAATTAGTAGACTTCATTGCAATGAAGTGATCTACCTTTCTCAACCTATTAACTATAACCATGATGGAATCATGTTGCTTCGATGTCCTCAAAAATATTGTAATGAAGTCCATGGAAATGACCTCTCATTTCCATTATGGAATCGAAATAGGTTGTAATAAATAAATTGGATGCTTACATTCTACTTTCACATGTTGGCAATCCAAGCATCTTGTAACAAACTAGGCCACTTCTTTCTTCAAGTTCAACCAATAATAGAACTTCCTAACAACTATCAAAGTATTCTAGTATCTTGGGTGGCCTGAATATGGCTTGACATGAAACTCTCTTAAGATAAGCTTCTTCATTTCGCTATTGTCTAGCACATAAATGTTGTTCTCGAATCTCATCAAGCCATCTCTCATGAGATGATACTCCTCATCGCTATCACCTTCACCCTGCTTGCAAAAACACACTCTTGCAAATTTGTCCCATAAGAGGTCACAACTGAAATATGATTCACTTTCACTCTCCTACTAAGAGAATATGAAACCTTATGCTCCTTTCCCTTAATGTACCTGATCTGAAAATCAAACTCACTAAGGATATCCAACCATATTGCTTTCCTGACATTTTGATTGGTTGGTCAAACAAGTACCTCATTCCACTATGATCACTCATCAAACCAAACCTCCTACCAAGCAGATAATGTCTCCACATCTTCAATGAATGAGTGATTACTACCAACTAAATATCATGAGTCACATAGTTATGCTCATGCTCATTTAGCTTCCTTGATTGATAGTATACCACATGTACTTCCAACATCAGGACTTAAACATGTCCTTCTTTACATGTGTTTTTATAAACCACAACTTCCTTCTTAGGATCTGCAATCTTAAAAAATGGAGCATTTTTAAGAAAATGCTTCAACTGATCAAAACTAGTTGCACACTCAGTCCATTCAAATTTTTTTCCTTTCCTATGCAAAGATGTAACAAGATAGCCAATATTCGAGATGTTCCTCATGAACCTCCTATAATAACCCACTAGTCCCATGAATGATCTAACCTCATATAGATTCCTAGGTGTTGGCCACTCCATAATAGATTTAATCTTCTCCCGGTCCACTATTATCCCTTCCTTGGAAACATGTCCCAAATAATGAATCTGAGACTAAAATAAAATGCAGTTTCTTAGCTTGGCATACAATTGATGCTCTCTGAACAATTTCAAAATTTCTTCCAAGTTCTCTACATGCTCTTCCTCATTCTTGGAATATACCAATATATCATCAACAAAGACTATCACAAACTTGTCTAGATAAGGATGCAACACATTATTTATCAAACACATGAAGGTGGCTAGAGCATTAGAGAGACCAAAAGGAATCATCATAAAATCACAATGCCCATACTTCAGACGAAATGCAGTCTTATACATGTATTCTTGTTTGATGTGCACCAAATGATATCCTGATCTCAAATCAATATTCCAAACATTGTCAGCCCCTTCAGTCGATCAAATAAATCATCAATCCGATGTAATGGATACATGTTCTTGATGGTCACTTTGTTCAACTACATGTAATCAATGCACAATATGACACTACCCTCCTTCCTTACGAACAATACTTGTGCACCCCAAGGTGACACAATTGATCTTATGTATCCTTTATTAAGCATTTATTTAAGGTGCAAATTTAGTTCGACCAACTGCAAAATACTCATCATGTATCGTACCTTATATATTGATGCTTCTCTTGGCATCAACTCTATGAAAAAGTCCAGCTATCTATGAGAATGCAAATATGGAATCTTTGCAGGAAACAAATCCTAAAACTATTGCAAGATAGGATACATCTTCAAGATTTCCTCATCCTCAACATCCTTCCCTTTGTCACTGAAAATATGCACTTCAACCAAAAAACATCATTTCTTGTGGTTGTTCTTTTCTTGCATAGTTGTATCTATTCTCACTGATGTAGGTTTCTTCTTTCCCTAAAAGACTGTATTTTATGCATCATCATCTAGACACTCATTGGCCTTGTCATAACAATCCACATTGGCCCTGTCAATGAACAATCAATCCATGCCCAAAAGAATACTATATGAACCAAAAGGAATCATATGATGTGTTGATATAGGCATACCATTTAACTCAAATGCACAAGATCTCACCCAATGATGAACTCTTCTCTTGGTCCTTGTTGCCAATTGCGTCAACCAAGATTATGCATGCACTTCTTTATTCAACGAGCACTTATCCACTAGGTCAGGAATGATATAACTATAATTTGATCCAAGATCAATCAAAATATAAACAAATTGATCACAAAGCTTATCTTCCATCTCGATAATGGATGCATAATGATCTTCCTACCTATTATCAACTGTTGCATAAATCCAAGGAATACTCTAACTAACATCTCCAACACCTCAAAGGATTTCTACCACTGGTCTACTCCTTAGGCTGACACCCATGTCCTCTCTCAACTGCATTGAACTTCTTATAGTGTGCTACATTTTTCTCGTCACTTTCACCATGAGGTCTACCTTGCTTCTAAGACCACTTTCCTTTAGTCTTTCCATTCCCTTTCTAATCATGCTTGAGCTCAAGCTTGTGATTTGACTACTCATAACAATGCTTCAACATTCTTATGGCTTCCTCCAATGATCGAGGCTCATCAAACTCAATCCAGTCTTTTAATGCTACTAGTAACCTACTAATGGACCTTTGAATCTTCACTTTATCATCTTTAATATAAGGCACATACCTCAATAACTATAAGAAACTACTAGTACTCTCATGATTTCTCATAGAACCCATCTTCAGCTCATAGAATTCCTTGTCACTTTCATAATAGTATCTCAAACTCATACCAAATAAACTCCTCTTCTCTAATTCCTTTGACATGTTTCACATCTTACCACCAAGTATCTTCTTTTCCTTTGAGACTGAAGGTAGCTATCTTGGCTTTCATGCTCTCTGAATACTTGTGAAATCTAGAGAACTTGTTCATCCCAAGTAACCATGCTTCTGCATATTCTGAATTCTTCATATCTCCATCAAATGTAGGAGGCTTGGCTTTATTGAATTTCTCTGGAAAATATCCCTTCTCACTCCTATATGGATGCTAGTGGTAATGGTGATGCTGTCTCCTAGAACTGTGGCTAGAATAGAATCCATGAGTACTATCCCTCCTGTCAGGTGTATACAAAGATATGCCACCTATGATTGTATCATCTTTGTCCATCATGTTTCTTCTCTTAGAATTGCTACCATATGCCCCATTTTTCTTCTCCTCCTGTCTATCTCCATGAATGATACCAATTTGTCCCTACTTCTGCAAATATGAAAGGCTTTGAAGAATCACTACATTAATTTGTGCCTACTTTTCTCGAGCCCTTGTAAGTATTTCTTGTTCCTCAATCAACCTGTTACTATCTCCCTTGCAAATTCGAATCTCTACCCTCACACTCCTCAGTGTATTTGCTAGATTAGGAGAACACTCTTCTCCTTGCTTCCCAATTCCTTTCCCATTGCATAGAATTCACATCAAGCCTATAAGGGGAGTTATGTGAACTGTAGCCCACCATTCTTCTCTTCATCTTTGATCTTCTATTTCCTATAAACATACCATGTTAGGTAAACCAAATAGAAGTCATAATAAAAATAACCTTAGTGTATCTTAGGGGAGGCTATAACATCTGCACATTCAATTCATATTAGCACTATATATATTTATATTATATATATATATATATAATATAATATATATATATATATTATATATTTATATATATATATATATATTATATATTATTATATATATATATATCTATATAAGGCATGATAACACAAAATTGTAATAATAACTACCTACATGATAACCATAACCATAACAACGCATACAAAACAAACACATAAATAACTGACATGCATGAGTAGAAATCACATTTACCCTAAGGTCCAATGCTACAACCTCACTTTGATACCACCTTGTAACACTGATATCATGGGAAAAGTTGCAGGGAACAAAACTGCTATGATACCAATTTATGGTACAAAATATCACCCAAAGAGAATGAAACCCACTCTGATACCAATCTATAACAACCTCCTCACACATTTACCCACTTTTAAAATCTCTTCAAGATAAACATGAGTTCGGTGCTAATATGACATGACCTGACATTCAAGTTCCAGTTATGGAATTGGGGCCCATAAACTGGAACACATATTACCACCGCTCAGGGACATTAGATCACTCAACAGCCTGAAAACCACCCCTCGTGATCAATCCATGAGTTGGAACTCATTTTCACATGGTTGACACCCCAAGCGTAGCCACAATAGACTGTGCATGCAGTTATGAGGCTCCAACCACACCCATAAGCCTTCATGCATGTGGTTATGACATAAATATTCCAGTTATAAGCATATGGTCATGAGATCTATGCCACATTTTAGGGATGGCCTGTAGGATATTACCTAGAAGTGCCTAGAGCTCTCCAAAATCAGTTCTAAGATGCTAACAAGTCTAAAAAATGAATGCTAAGGCTATACCTCACTTAAAACATGCCATTCTCATGATAAAAAAAATTCAAACATGTAGTAAACATAGAAGCTATAGGCCATTAATGCATATTTGATCATGATTGTCTTAACTTCTTCAGATAATCATCAATAAGGCCCAATGCCCTCGCAAGTTAGTGGTAACAACTTGTTATCCCATGCACTCATCAATCATTCAATAACTTGTCAAATCATGAATGAAATCCATAAAAACAACACATCATCTAACCAAGGATATAACTAGAATATAGCCAAAATAGAAAGCATGAACAATTAGATATAAAATCAACATAACAACCAATACATGTGATCATTAATCACAATAAGAAAATATCTCATATTAACATATGCAAATTCCAACCAAGTTAGGGGCTTCCACATATCACTCGACCTTAGATTAGTTGAAACAAAATATCTCTTTAGCGAATCATCCCCACACCATATTCCAAGCACAAATATGGGATCATATGGGTTAAATCAAAATAGAACCAACCAGGGCTTCTAGAGCCCAAACTACCTCAACCCTCAACCACAGGTATTTCACCTAATTGGTCTAGAAATCACTAATACTAACCAAATTTGTCTCTTCCTAAAATGTCTAGGGATCTAGGGATTCTACATCAACCCATAGCCTTTAGGGAACCCTAGTTGTTATAGGTTTCTATAGATCTCCCATCTCATCCCATAGCCTCTAGGGAACCCAAGTTGATCCAGGGCTCCATAGATTCTAACCCAACTCACAACCATAAGGAATCTAACTAATAATAACTCCAAAAGGGGAAACCATTGCATCATCGCTATCTAGGAAATGGAAATACAAGGTTGAAACCATTGCCAATCCTTACAAATTTCCATGCCAATGACAACAAATAACCAAAGAACCACATGCATATATTATGGATCCAAATCTCAACAAGGAAATGACACATGATACCTGCTACCTGCAATGTATTCCTATTGTATTTATTGGTCCAATCTTCTTTTCTGCCACCCATTAATCCCTTGCTTGTCCTTTGCTTGTTTTCTCCAAGTTCAAGTTAATGCTAGGATGCTCCAAAAATGCTCTAAGTGTGTAAGAGTGTATGAGAGTGTAAGAGTGTGGATGAAGAGAACCTAAAATGAACAGACAAAATCTGTGAACTATTTCTTTCATGCCTTTTATCACTCATGTCTCCTTTTTCTTTCATTTTCACCATTTTCTATCTAATTTCCCTTGCATGCATATATGTGTCTCTTCACCTTCCTTTTCCCCTATTTTCTTTTATTTCCTTAATTAAATTTCCATTTATTTCCTCTTTGTCGTGGCCAATTCCTTCTCCAATTTCCATAGCCACTAATAAATCATAAGTGATGCCCACTATGATGGATTCCAAATATTTAGCTTGGAATACATGTCCCATGACCTTTGTTCTGTTTTATTTACATGGAAAACAAACTAGGGGCTATTACAACATCATTCAAGGTCTCTTTTATGATTTTATCACATTAAATACTACATATCAACCTTCCTTTTACATGCTCTCTAACCCCATGTAACAAGTCAAACCCATGTAATAACCCATGCACAAATAAACTTTCACACTCCAATAAAGTTACAGGTATTTCTACTTTCATCACTCATCAATGGATTAAAGCTACAACATAAATTTTTGAGTCTTCAAGCTGTTGAAATCAAATCTTAGCACACATGTGAATACAATTAAAAATTTGGACAAACATGCAACACAAGTGTACAATGTTAATAAAAACATATTACAAGTTTATTAAAGGGATATCCATCTATACACATGCCACCTTCTCTCACAACTAGAAAAATAGTAAAATCACTTCATGGGTCATGAATGGCTATATTGAGATTATTATTATTTATATCCTAAAAGAACCCAACAACCTGTGTGACATGTAAGTACTAGTAAACCTCTTGAGATATGGTCTATCATCCTGTCTATCATTTTTCACATTACTTCGATCAAAAATTGAGTTTCTCCCTTGGATGCCTATGTATAAATTATGACCAACAAATATACATCTAACATTTTTGTGAATTAGAATAATCTTTAACTCAATGATATCTCGAGATAAAATCTTCTCATCTATGATACCAACTATTAGAAAAAGAACACAGGGATATACTAATGTAAAAGGCTTCTAGTAAGCCACTAGACAGAGACTAACTAGTAGAAATAAATGTGGATTCAAGCAACATAGATCCATGGGAATAAAGAAAAAAGAGATGCTTCAATATAACAACTTTCCATGAAATACATAAAAGGAATAGAGCAAGTCATAAAGGGACATCCCACCTCACCCAATTTGGGTCCATTAAATTTAACATGTTTTCCTTTCTTTTATACATATTATAACCTCTTTCAGAAAATTAAACCCAATAAAATCACTAACATATCATCCATTCTAATAATTACAATTAACAAGCTTCTCCTTTTACTAATATAAACATTCCACACAACAAAAGATCCAAAGGTATTTTCACTTCCAAAATTATTGAGGAAGTTAGGGCTTGAGACTTCTTCCTATAATTCAAGGTCTATTGTGCTTCTATCATCATTTTACTAGCAAGGGCTATAAATGGCCAACGTTTTACAACAACTTTACTCCATATAGAATTTTCACACAATTATTAAGCTAGGCCAAATTGAGCTAATTTAACTTTAACAACATTCATGGGTGAACTTGCAAACAAATTTAGTTTTCAATTTGATCTTTGGTTATGAGTAGTGCCTTGTTATGTTGATGAAAGTGAGGTGTTTTTATTTCTCCCTTTCCAGGCTCAAGACTACTTGATGGCATCCTCATACTTGCTCTTGTGCTCATGTGTACACTCGTGGTTATGAAAAAATGGGAGGGGATGTGTGACAATCCCTATAGGACTTTTGAGGAAGGCTTCTTAATTAGTTCTCCACTCAGTATTCTCATTTAGATCCTATATAATAAGATGTGGTGACATCCTTTTAAACAAAACTACTTTCATCATATATGTTCTCAATTCCAAGAAGCCCTGTGAGGTAAGAAGATGTATGCCTGAACCCACTAACAATAACATAAGATTGAGTAATTCAAGTATAACTTCACAAAAGCACTAGTCATTTATCTCCTTAATCCTTGAAATACATTTTGTATTCATATCAATACAAGTGGTGTATCTATTGTCACCATTTTATCACAAGAAGTAGAAATGGTGATGGAGCAAAGGTATCTTGTCTCCTCTTTTCCAAGTGTCACTAATATAATACTGAATTTGAAGTTGATAGGTATTGTAGACTAATAATGTATTTCTCTCCACAAAGCAAAGAGTTTTGGATCTAGATTATGTAAATATGGGCATTGTCAGTTGATAAGTGCTTGAGACAAAACTAGGTTATAATGTTGGCTATGAAAATGAAATTTTATATGCACCTTTTAGAACCTAATACGTCGAACATTGAGAGTATAAGTGAAAGAATCACATAGAAATGGCATGTCCAAATAGAGTTACATCTTACTCTAGTGCATGTCCCCTAATGACCACAGTGCTATCTCAAAAATTGATAAAATAGGTTTGCTACAAGGACACAATGAGTCATTTTAAATAAAGACACTACTATCAATGCATATTATCATTTTCAAACAGATAAGGCTTCATATTTTGCCCAAATAATGTGACAATTTTCAATGCCTTTTTCCCTCTAAACAATGAGTGACAAGCATTTCATGTCATATCACAACTATCAACATCAGACAAAATGGAATTGTGACCATGAAACTAAGCCAAAATGAACCAATCTAACTTTCACAAATGTATGGATGAAAGTGAATTGAGGAATATTTCTCTCAAAGTGCCAATGAATTTAAAGTTTCTCTTCTCTGATAACTTTATACTTAGTGAACTATCTTATGCCAAAATTATTCTTATAAAAGCCCACTATAAGGAATGACAATGATACCATCTCAAATCAAGCTATTTCCTTTAGTAGATGGTGTCAAATTTGATGACTTTATTTGTTATAAAATTTTAGTATGGATGTGCCAATGAAATACACATGTAAAAAACCACCCAACAATAATTGACTAAGAAAATAAAATGAGAACTCAAAGAACATGGTCGGGGACCAAAAATCAGAGACATTTTGTTGCACCATTTATCCTAAATTGGTAAAAACAATAGAGCAACCTGTAAAGGGCCATCCCATAAAATACAATGCACCCACCTTTCCTCTGTACACCCTCTAACCTAACTAAACTGGTCAAGCCCATGTAATAACCCACACAAATAGGTCATCCATTCTGTTGCATAGTAAACATGCTTACAGTTTCATGATAAAAAACTTTCCACACTGTGATAGAGCTAAAGGTAATGCTTTATCCAAAACTCCTCTTCCGTAGATTAAATTAATAACATAAGCCTTGAGCCTTCATGTTTTTTCACCTCAAATCCACCCTAAGATGTATCTTTCTTCAATTTAGGAACTTGGAAAAATGGAAATGCAAGACTAACTACAACAAAAAGGAAAAACACTAAAGAAACATGTGTATCTAGCTGCAAACTTGGGACAAACAAACGATGCCCATGAGTGTGCACCTGCAACGTTAGTAAAATCATATTACGAGTTTATTGGAGGCAATCCAACTATATATATGGTGCATTCCCTCACAACCAGACAACAAAAACTCCTCTTCACGGGTCATGCACACCTACGTAGGAATTATGAACATGTAAACATTTACACATTATATGAATCGTTAAATTCTTCAACTCCATGCTCCGCTAACAAAAAATCACCTCATCTTTGAACCAATGATTAGAAAATTAATGCAAATATATTTGAATGGAAAACACATGTAGTAAACCACCAGAAATAAATTAAACTATGGAAGGAAAGATGCATTTAACTAACGTGGATCGATGGGAAAAGAAGAAATCCTTCATCACAACAATTGCCATTGTAACATGTACAAAGAACATAGTAGGCCATAAAGGGGCATCTCACCTCACCCAATCTCCCATCAAATACAACACATCTACCATCCTGCTATACACACTCTTGCCTGGTCTAGCAAATTGAATCCCATGAAATCACCCATAGATCAACCATTTTGATAGCTACATTTAGCATGCTTCTTGTGCCATTATAATAAACTTTTGCCATAGCAACATAGTGAAAAGGAATTTTCACTTCCAACATAATTAAGGAATCTAGGACTCAACATTTGTCCATATAATTCTACGCCCCTTCTCTTGTTTTGGCATGTTTTTACTAGCAAGTCCTGTAAATGGCCAAAATTTCACCACAACTCAACTCCATAGAGAAATTGTATGTAGTTATGAATATAGGCCAAATCAAACCAATTTAATTTTAACCACATTCATAGGCGAACTTGCAAACATAGTTGGTTTCAAACTAACTTTCTATTGTTAGCGGTGGCTTCTTGGGTCGATGAATGCAAGTCATTTTCATTTCCCCCTTTAGCGCTAATGTCACTCTAATGGCATGCTCATGCTTTCCCCTATGCTTGTGTGTGCACTTGTGGTTGCAAAAACTTGGTCGGGGTCGGGTGCAAAGCCATAGCAGAGTTTCAAGGAATAAATGCTCTCGACTGATGGCCTCTATATTGATACTACACAATGCTTCCCATCCCTATTCTTCTCATCCAAGTTCTCAATACCAAGATATGGTGACACACACAAATGAAGATACCATAGTGATATATGCCCTCAATTCCAACCAGTCTTTCAAAGTCAAAAGGCCCTCATGAAGCACATTTAAGTTTTATCCTTTTCTAATATCATTAAATGGCTAACACATATGAATGGGTTAAACTTTTTCTCAGAGTTCAAACGCATGAAGAAATGGAATGTAGTTATGAAACTAGAGCCAAATTGGGATAAGATAAATGTTACACCCTTGATACAAGAGCTTGCAAATCACATCTAACTCCATCATCACTATAGATCCCAAGAAGGTGGAGGTAATTAAGGAATAGGGAACCTTGATGAATATCCCAAGGTAGTAATATTTCTTGGCTTCTCCGATTCATATAAAAGATTCGTTGAAAACTTGTGTTATTTCCAAAGCCATTGCTAGCATCACTGTAAGAGGCTTTACGCTTTAGTGGTGACAAAGCATAGATATCTTACTTTATCTTATCTTCTCTAGGTATCACTCGGAAAACAACGAAAGCGGAGTTGTCACAAATTATAAGCTAATACAACCCACAAAGAGAGAACTCAGATCCAGCTTACATAAGGATGAGACATGTTGTTCCATAAGTACATTGAGACAAAACTAAATTGTGAAGTTGGTAATGAAAATGCAGTTGCAGATGCATTGTTTGGAACCTGGTACGTGATGTATTTACTGTTCATGGAACGTTGGGAGGATAAGCGAAAGAAGCGTAAGAAAATGACGGACGATGTCCCCAAGCAATCCCTTAACGCAACAAAGTAACCATTGCCCTCTGCATTTTGCAATAGAAGACATTAAGGCATAACCCAGAAAGCAGTTGGACTTTTGATGTGACAATCCTTAGATAGAGTTTCACACGAGACTCGTGAGAATCAACTAATGAATCACGTGAAAATGGAAGACCCTGATGATGTAGGTGGAAATACTTGCAGTGGAGGAAAAGGAAAGAAAAAGGAAAATGAAGAAGGATATTGTTTAATTTATTTTAAGTATAGATCTAACATGAATTTAGAGGGATTAATCTTTTGACTTGTAAATTTTTGTAAATTTTTTTAGACTGCAAAATATAATGTATTATTTTTCATCATTTAAATTATGTGTTTTAATGCTAAATTAAAAATTTAGCCATAAAACCATAAATAAATATGAATTTGATATGGACATAAATTAATTAAAATAGATATCTCTCGTTGAAATATTTTTGAAAAGTATAAGATTTAAACTATGATTCACACATTCTCTTTACTTCTAATTATTTTAGGGTATACTCATTTTTTTAAAATTATAATGACCATTATTTTTCTATTTAAAACATAATTTTTAATTCTATTTTAAAAAAATGAACAAACTTACACATCCCATAATACTACATTATAAGTTACAGACTAAAAAAATATTGGCCAACCTAATTATATGTTTATAGTAAACAAGGTAACAATCCATTGTGTGCATTGATTCCCTTAATCATTACAACATTAAGGGTAAATCTTATCCAGTAAAAGAGAAGTGGGGATTTTCCTTTTGCATTTCTAGATTATATCCAGTAAAAGGGATAGAGAGTATGCTTTAGACCTAGAGATTATGCTCAATCACCACTCGAAAATTTGTGGAAGTGTGACATCTTCAAGGGGAAGTAGACGTATTTGGGTAATGCACTTTCAAAGAGAGGGATTATGGGGAACAAGGAAGGTTAGGTGGATGCATGTTTCATATTATCTAATTAATTAACCATTTCGTTTGAAATGCATATCGTATACTGTATTTTATTTTAAAGCTGTCTGTGTGAGCAATTGGTTGATGTACTGTAAAGGCAGTTTTCTTCTCCACCTCCACGTCCAGAAAGGCAGTTTTACATTTTAATGGGTGATTTTTTTAAAAAATAATTCAATAAAATATAAGAGTTAAGTTAATTCGATGCAGGTTTTATGAATATTTTCGGAATCCAACGAATATAATCACAGGAACAAATAGTAGCAAACCCAATTGTTTCACCTCCCTCTGTTTCTCAAATATCAAAATATTCCTCAAATCTATAATAACATAAAAATGGCCGAAAATAAACCATAAGGAATTAAAATGCAAGAATAAGAGTCATGAACATTTATGAATGCTATTGCTTCTGAAGCAAACAAGAACCAAAATCAACATTGAATCCTGGCCAGCACTTTCTATGATAGAATAATCAAAGGAACAATGAGAAGAATATTAATAGGACTATTATTTATATGGGCGCTTTGCACCAAGTTGATGAAACTGTAAGACACCAGAATATAGCCGTCCCAGTGAGAATTGAGATCCTTCAACACCCAAATCAATAATTTGGCTAAAACCATAACTGCAATTCAAAAGAATTCTGCTCATCTTGAAGGTCGCCTTCCTTTTCTTTCATACATTGTAGAGGCCCAACTTTACTGAATCCACAAGTTATCATCTCCACCTTATCATCACCAGCGTACTCTCTTTGGCCACAGTATGGCTTCAGGGATAATTCCAATTGTGTTTCAACAAAATCCTGTGCATCCTGCTTGAAATAATATATCATATCAACTAGGTTTAGTGTTTCCACATTTTGCACCTTGTAGTCGTTGTCACCAGGGACTAGGTTCAGTGAGTCCACATTATGCACCGAGTAGTCGTTGTCACCTGCTCTGCTGTTGCTGCTGCTGCAATCGGCCTCCTTCCATTTGATCTTTTTTCTTGAAACCAGACTGTGCTGATCATGATCTTTGGAGTTGAATTTTTTCTCCTTCTGATGGTCTTGACCGTTAGCTGCATTATGGTCTTTGCAGTACTGTTTTCCTCCAAGAGTGAAGAGATTGTTGCAGGCTAGGCATTTATACCTGGCCTGCAAGGCCTTGGAGGAGCTGTTGTCGAAATATCTGAACTTTGTATTCTCTGAACGGCAGGTTAAGCAGATGGGTTTGGCTGGGGACTCTTTCAGAGCTCTTCTCAGTTCTCGATACGCAGCCATTTCGTTGAAGCAATACGGCAGACGAATTTTGTAGGCGCCGTCTCCTGATTCTATGATCTCTGCTTCTGGAACATGCTTCAGAATAATTTGTAAAACGCTCTTATCCATAGTTAGTGATCTGTGGCACACGTTGATGCTTTTCGCTGAACGTTGAAGTTGAAGTTGAGTGGTGTGAGGGGTGGTGGTGAATTTATAGAGCGCGGTTTGTCATTCCCGTCATTCAAGGCTTTTCTGTGATTTTTTTGATGGCCCATCAATGGAAAGTTGAAATTCTTTTTCGCTTACACAAAAACGCAAAAAAGCACAAAAACGGACGAAAGGAGTTATTTAATATGATGGTATTTGTATCGCTCTGAGTGGAAAAAGCACAAAAGCATACAAAAGCAGTTATTTTGTTATTTAATAGGACTGTATTTGCATTTTTTTTGAAAAGAAAAAGCACAAAAGCACATCGTGATACTTTAAAAAATTATTTTCCACTGTTTTGAAACGAGGGTTGAATCTGTGTTTCTATGCATAAATTTGTCCAGAAAATTTATTAGTATCTCTTTGGAAAAAGTTAAAATTATTAACTAATAAATTATAAAGAAAATTGACCAGCTCTATGGAAAAAGTTAAAACTATTAAATAATAAATTATAAAGAAAATTGACCAGTTTTATTAGCATATCTGGTTGAGGATAGGTTTAGTTAACAAACTTTACTGGTGGTGGTTGTGCTTTGTCAAAGGAGGAGACATGTTAAAAAATCTAGTTAGCTAAGTGCTAGTGTAGCCGAGTGCAATCCTTAGGTGACTTTGACGGATTAGATGCACCTAGATCGCAGCCTTAGCTAAGTGATAGTATAGCTGAGTGCGGTCTTTAGATGATTTTGACAACTTAAATACACCTAAGTAGCTGCTCCTCAAACCACATATCAAACTTAAAGAATAAAAAACAACTAGACAAACAAAACTAGAACTATAAAAGAAATTCACGTTGAAGCTATGTCATTGAACAGTTTTTGATAAGCAAAATTGTCCATACAAGCCAGATAAATATTATTTAAAACAAGTTAAAGACAAAGCTTTTAAATAGACACTTGTCACACATGCAAAAAGAAATGTACCACAACTTTACCAGCTCCCTGAGTCTCGTCCTTCATGCATACCCAACGTCTTTACCTCTCTCTTTTGAATGTCCAACGTGTCTACCTCCGGATTTGAATGTCCAATGTGTCTACCTCTTGGTTTGACTGCAAATCAAGTTTTACTAAAAAAATTAGATATTATGTGTATGCTATACTTAAATGAACAATCATATAAAAGAGTCTGGCATATTGTAGATATGGAGTACTTGGAAAATTGAATAAGACTTCAATACAATACCTTGTTTGCACCCTCTTTTGCAAACATCTTCTGCCTGCACGCCCACTGAGAAGACTGATTCATATCACTGTTTTCGTCATCATCAAGCATGGCATGAGCAATCTGGCTGGCCAAACCAGCCATGTACTCATCTTAAATTTAAATTAAGTCATTATTTTTAAATCTATGAAATCAAAAAATAAAACAAAATTCCGGGTTCACCACTGGATATTACAAGGCTTAACCCTGAATCCGGGAATACGCCAGATGACCGGGAAACCGCATTTACAGGGGGGTTGGGGGAGGGCTGACCTAACTCAAGGTCTATTACAGACAAGGGGAGGTTACTTGGCATGCTATTTATCGTTGATGAATTCTTATTTCTTTCTCCTATTCTATCATATCTGCCTTGTGTATCATCCACTTTTCACTATGTAGGGCATCTTCTTGCTTATGGATCTTCTTGTTGTTATACTGCAAATTCTGGATTATGCGTGTTCATTTAACAGTGTTTATTACCTTTAATCTTTGTTCAATAGATTCATACATTCCAGTCCTGTTAAGTTTAATTTTTTTACATTCAAGTTTAATTTTTTTTTCCAGTTTCAAGTCAACTAAACTGAAATATTTCATTTCTATAAATTCTACTTTTGAAGTAAAAAATACTTTACATTAATTAAAAGAAATATTAAAATATTTAACTTATAGTTTTATTGATTTGTTATGTTGGTTTCTTTTTACATGTTTTTAAATTATATCTATTTACATGAAACAAAATAGCCTCAGATAGCATACCTGCCGAAATAGCGAAATTATTTTCAAATAATTTTTGTATTTGTCGAAGTACAATGCTGAAATCATAAGCAGAGTAATTTTTTTATTTTTTAATGTTGAAATCATAAGCGGAGTAATATTTTATTTTTTAATAAATAGATGTGTCTATTGCTCGAAATGCAGTAACCTTCCATAATTAAAGCAGTGGCCATTGCTCGGAAAGCATTAACTTTCTATTATAAAATCAAATCAGTGGTTGGATAACAATGAACGAAAGCCTAAATATGATGAGAAATTGAAATTGTGCATTGCTCGCTTTTTACTCATATAATTGTCAGTGAAATTCTAGGATCCACTGACATTAGTGAAATTCGAGGATCCGTGGACAACTCCTGATAATAATATTCAAGACCAATTAAGCAAAGTTATATCAAAAGCCTGTCATGATTATATTTTCCCGTCCATAAATTTAGATTTAGAAATCCAA
>APFE031342348.1:60651-117922 GCA_000404065.3 Pinus taeda | reverse complement strand
GTTGGGGGAGGGCTTACCTAACTCAAGGTCTATTACAGACAAGGGGACGCTACTCGACATGCGATTAATCGTTGATGAATTCTTATTTCTTTCTCCTATTCTATCATATCTGCCTTGTGTATCATCCACTTTTCACTGTGTAGGGCATCTTCTTGCTTATGGATCTTCTTGTTGTTATACTGCAAATTCTGGATTATGTATGTTCATTTAACAATGTTTATTACCTTTAATCTTTGTTCAATAGATTCATACATTCCAGTCCTGTTAAGTTTAATTTTTTTACATTCCAGCCCTGTTAAGTTTAATTTTTTTTCCAGTTTCAAGTCAACTAAACTGAAATATTTCATTTCTATAAATTCTACTTTTGAAGTAAAAAATACTTTACATTAATTAAAAGAAATATTAAAATATTTAACTTATAGTTTTATTGATTTGTTATGTTGGTTTGTTTTTACATGTTTTTAAATTATATCTATTTACATGAAACAAAATAGTCTCAGATAGCATACCTGCCGAAATAGCCGAAATTATTTTCAAATGATTTTTGTATTTGTCCAAGTACAATGCTGAAATCATAAGCAGAGTAATTTTTTTATTTTTTTAATGCTGAAATCATAAGCGGAGTAATATTTTATTTTTTAATAAATAGATATGTGTCTATTGCTCGGAATGCAGTAACCTTCCATAATTAAAGCAGTGGCCATTGCTCGGAAAGCATTAACTTTCTATTATAAAATCAAATCAGTGGCTGGATAACAATGAAACGGATAACAATGAAAACGAAAGCCTAAATAGATCTGCCAATGATGAGAAATTGAAATTGTGCATTGCTCGCTTTTTACTCATATAATTGTCAGTGAAATTCTAGGATCCACTGACATTAGTGAAATTCGAGGATCCTTGGACAACTAGTGATAATAATATTCAGGACCAATTAAAAAAAGTTATATCAAAAGCATGTCATGATTATATTTTCCCGTCCATAAATTTAGATTTAGAAATCCAAGTTAATTAAAGGCTGACTCCTCTCATTTTACTTTCTGTGTTTCTTTTACATTCCATATCAGTTACTAGTTTATCAGGACCAATTAAGCAAAGTTATATCAAAAGCCTGTCATGATTATATTTTCCCGTCCATAAATTTAGATTTAGAAATCCAAGTTAATTAAAGGCCGACTCCTCTCATTTTACTTTCTGTGTTTCTTTTACATTCCATATCAGTTACTAGTTTCTGTGTTTCTTTCAGATTTCACATTAGTCACTAAATTTGTTATTCATATCAGTCACTGAATTTGTAACTCATTCTAAAATACACTATATAAGATGCTGAAGTTTCCGCCGCAGGAAATAAGATGGTCGTTGTTGTGTTGGAGAGCCCAATTTAGGCACGAAGGTTATCATTAATTTTTAATTATAAAAATGTTTTAAGTCGGCATTATTTTTTAATTCTAGAATTTATTGAATGCACACAGGCATCAACATTATAACATATCCATTATATTAAAAGATCGACACATCAAGCATCCATGCAAAGCACCATTGAAACAGGTAGACATCTATACAGACCGCTGTTAGCTTGGCTCAAACATTATGAAAGAGAAACATAAAGAATCAAATCATTTTTTGTGCCGTAAGTGCTGCATCATCGGCCATAGCAACTACATAAAATTAAAACATCCAGAGTTTCCAAGCATTGGGAAGTGAGGGTAAGAGCCATAAATACCCTGAAACCAGAAAGGATAGTCGTATAACAATAACCAGAAGAAGTCAGTCAACCTAAACCAGAAGAGCATGGCCATGGCCTCGGCCTCAGTAGCAGCCCCTTTCGAGAAAGAATTCCGAGTTCCAGACAAAGCGATTGGAATTGTTATAGGCAAGGGCGGCAGCTCTGCGACGGATGCCCGACATCTCCTCTGTAAGAGTGACTTCTAATGGAAGAGTTAAAATATGCGCCAGTTCAGAAAAACCTCTGCAGAATGTTGCATCCTACATTGAAGAATTTGTAAGCTTTCTCTTATTAATAAATATAAATCAATTTACCATTAATGAAACATACATGCTACAAATAGAAAAAAATTAACAGATTTCCTTTTAGAGATATATATTCAAAACAAAATTGATTTCGTTTAAAAAAAATCTGAGTTCTGGAATATAACATATATTACTGTAATGGAATAAACGCACAGAAGGGTCACAAAAGAAATGATAGTACCAGAATAAGTTATATAATAAATTATGAGTAGAAAATAGACAAAGTCGACAACTAAGCTCTAGCATTACTAGAATCTCATTTTCAAGTGATGTCAAATACAAGCGAGAGTCATAAACATAGTCTACTAACACAACGAAGCAAATAATGCCATTAGGCCAGCTTGTGACCTAGCTAGAGATGGAAAGAAGGAACAATTTAATCGTCATCTTATAATACAAAATATTTATAAAAATTAAAAGAGATCGACAACGTGAACCTAGCAAATACTTCGCATGTAATTTCTAGCTAGACATTGACAGAACATACGCAATTATAAAACCTGCGACATGACTCAGAGTCTTCCATAGATAAGGAAGAAAAAAAAATTGAAACATAATTATAATATGAAGGCATAATTGTGCTTCATTCAGAATTGTTTCCAACAGAAAACGTTGGGGACATTAAACAGTCAGGAAACTGAATAATTTCGAAGACAATTCAGATGATATTCCACTCCAAATGAGATGTAGGTATGTAGAAACAATGCTCTCCATTACTAGAGAAGGAATCGACCTGAATCACCACAAGCAGGTGAGAGACAACCATTAGGAGCACCAAAACCATGACAATGAGTTGCAAAGCCAAACCCCGAGCATAGGAGAGATATCTACATGTGGATGCACAAAGGAAACTGATTAATATAAGGATAAGAATATCCAATCGATTTGTAACTGCAGAACAAAGAAAAAACAGTACAAGGGCTAAGGTATACCTGCCAAACGAAGAGAGGTTGTACGCGTGCTTGGAATCTTGCCACAACCATAAAATCTAATAACAATAAAATCTAATAAATAACAACGATGAAGGAAAGGAGGACCTGAAATACAAGAAATACATGCAGCGAAGATTTGAGAGGTAGAAGCTATGCGAGAAAGAAAATCTGAAACAAAGGATTTCCGTCAAACACGCAAAGATTCGGGTAATACAATTACAGTACCATGGACAACCCCGAGAAGTTTCCTGGTTGATATCCACCAGAGCAAGAAATTCAAGCCGTGGCCTTCCACCAGAAAACCCTATGGGGAAAGAGACAAAATATGTGCATAGTCAATAAAATGACTGAAACTAAATGCAACAGGGGACTAGATAGGTAAGGCATAATAGAAATATCATGAAACTGTACCTCAAAATATCACTTTGAAAACCGAAGGAAATAATGGGAATACACTCAAAACAACGACACACTGTACTTCTGCAGTGATTGCATTCATTAAAGGGAGAGCATATATAAATTTTAGTAACCTTTGAATTTTAGACATAGTGAAATACTACAATTTATTGTAACCCAATACCTTGCCTGGACTGTCCACAGCGTGTCAGTGGATGTCAAACTGGCCCATACGAACACATCAAGGTCTTTGAAGGCTGCGGTAGCCCATAAATCTCCCTCAGGGAAATAATTCAGTTTTGGAGGGTCGTTCGGTGCGAAGAAACAACGACAAATATGGCTAATTGAGTCATCCCATGGAGGGGAGGAGTGCAAATGACAGATCAATATATGGAGGTAGCTAAAGCATAGACAGAAAGAAGGTTTTGCTTCTGCTTACGCAATCCACTGCTTTCCATCAACAGGGTTTGCTTCGAGGAGTCTAAAAATGTCTCCAATGTTTCTAAACAGGATCGCAAATCCTGCAAGTCCTTTTTTTGTCTCAAATCAGGAGCAGAAGTACCCTGGCAGGATTTGAAATGCCGATCTGATATTGATAACCTATCGGCCAATTTCTCCGATAAAACCTCCGTTACGGAAATGCATTTCCAAGCAGGTATATTAGAGACCAATGGTAAAGTGCCAGGCTCCATGGCGTGTCAAAGAGCCATCATGCACATGGAAGAAGGCTATCATGCAAGAGTTTTTCTCTACCGTGTGACATGATTTAACATGAAATTTTGGTGACTATCCTAAGTTTCATCAAAATATATATTTTTTAAATTTCAAATAGATTATCTTAAGTTTCATGAAAATCATGCAATCTCCCCGGTCTGAAAGTTTGGATAAAAGTTTGTTTGCAAGTGTATAATCAATCGGTCCGGCAATAAGACCTCGAACACAAAACTTTGGATAAAACAAAAGAAACCACGGCATGTTTATTTAAAACATTGGTTAAATTATTTGGTACCCCAAATTAATATGAAATTACATTGATATCGATCGCTATAGTCCCATGCTAAGGCAGGGACTTGAGTTTATTTGTCATTGTGTTATGCACATGGTTCTATTTAACATATTCCTATACTTGAAAGAGATTTTCTTTTTCAAAGTAGAGTAGGATATAATTAAAAAAAAAAGTAAAAAAGAAAAAAAAAAGCCTTGTTGTGAAAGCCAGTTAAGTAGCTCAATTGAACACGAGTTTTGCTGAAAACCAGACAACTAACGAGAAAATTTTATAGTAAGTTATATAATTTCTTGTTGGTTTCAATATTTCATTATGGTTCTTCAAATTATTTTTTGTTCTATGATCGAGCTGGATGATGTGGGATTCCTTAAGGCCCACCTTCCAACAGATCTTGTCCCATCGACTTCAATGCTTTATCTGGCACCAAGAACAAAGATTCTTTTAAGTGCCTTGGAGCTTGCATACATCAATGGAAAGCCTCTACGCTAAGAAAAACGAGAATACAACAAGGTCTCTTGATTGTTAGATCTTGTTGGTGACTCAACTTCAACACATTTATTCGGACCTATCAAGATGCACTCTTGAACCTTGAGACTCATTTACATTATTGGTGAGTTGTCTCGCATTAGTTAACAATTAACATTAATGGTCAGTAATATAATGAATTCTTTCTATGTTTGACTTGAAGTAAATCCATTCACATAGATTGAATTGTATTGATTGGGGTTATATGTGAAGACTATATGGTTTATGACATCAACAACAACTTATAGTAGTGTTACAATAAATCAAGGTTTAGTTCCTAGTTCCATTAATAAGTAGGCACAAAGGCTCTAATATCATATTTCATCATTTTTCATACAACCAAGAGAAAATAAGAAGCATATCAAATTATTTCACTTCATTGTCCATGATCAACAGTAACAACCAAGATCTCCCAGATGCATAGCCTATGGACTTTTTAGGTAGGTGAAGGTATGTTGTTTTCTAATATTTAATCAATAATTCCTTAAATGCTAAAAGAAATGTATTTGGAAAATTTCTCATATGACATTTATTTCCCCATTTTTTAAATATAGAAAACACCTTTAGTTTGGGGGGATATTCGTTACCGTTTTTTGAATTCAATATTCCATAACCTCATATATTGTTGACCAACATGATTCACCCAACTGGGTGTTGTTTCTCTTCAATTCAAAGATGAATATGTTTTGGAATGATTTAGATTATGAGAACATATCAATTGACATGTATATAAATGGGTCTTCATTTTGAATGTATTTTCAAGTATTCTTTGTTGCAGCAAGAAGAAAAGTAAAACAAAAGTGTTTCTACACAAGAACCAACACTCGCAATACTTGTGGTGGCCACACAACAATTGACCACAAAAGCTCCAAATTAGATATATTTCAAAGAAGAATCCATAATAGAAAGCTCTAAAGAAAAAAAAAAAGAATTGAAGAAGACTTAGCAAAAGATGAAAATCTTGGAAACGTATCTTAAGTCACAAAACGACTTCTTGATAAAACATAATCGTTCACTCCATAAGGCTAAGGAAAATGAGATTAATTTAGTTCATGAGAATCAATGCAAAGTTGCATGAGGACATGCAACATCTTCAATTGGGGGGAAATGTTGGGTCTCCAAAATGTCAAAATTTTCATCATCTTTTCATTCACGTTTAACCATATTCCACTATATTATAACCTTACGCTAAGACCATTTTCATGATCATATATGGGTTTATCATTATTATTTTACAAAGCATTATTATAGTATTTTGAGTGAATTTATGGTTAAATGTTAGAAAAATAACATGTATTCACTTATATATAAAAATTTGGATGAGTTTTGTGATGTGTAGGCATATTTGAAGATTCAAGCAAAGTCATATTTGGAGCCTACATCTTGAATTCGATTTTCCTCTTGAAACTCTTAAAGATTTGAGGAATATTTGAGATAATCATTCAAGCACATTTGATGGAGAAAAATCATGAAAGTTTTGATAAGATTTCTTATCAAATATTTTAGAGATTTTTGAGAGGATATGTAGAGATGTTACCTGATAGATGTTAACACATGGCTGTAACCACATGAGATATTTGTGGATTTAGGAGATATTTGTGGATCTAGGAGAGATTTATGGATCTACATTTATTGATCATTTATCTTATTTTTTGTATAAATAGGAGTTTATTGTTTATTCAATAGGGGGAACTCTTGGAGCATAATTCCAAACTATGATGGAGTAAAATGCATTTGATAAGTTCTTGTATTATTTATTTTAGATTCTTATATTCTTATTCTGTTGTAAGATATAGTTCTATAATTTGTGTAGTTTCATAATATATATATTTTTATATTAGTTTTCATATGTTTTAATTTAGTTTCTTTTGCAGATCAACAATATCACTTTGTTTAATGTTGCAATTGTGAGCTTTCAACACTTGATCAAAGATGGTGAGTTAGATTAATAACAATTTTCAAGCACCCAACTTTTGATGTAGTTTCAGGCCAAAATAAGATAGATATTGAAAAACTAAAACACGGGTTTTGTGCAGAATGAGCCAATTTAGTTTCAGGGAGGGAATTTCTTTAAAAACATGCACGGTTTTGGAGATATTCAAGGATATTTAAAATGTAATTTTTCATATTTCGTGTTGCAGCCAACAAATATATCAATAGAAAAAAGAACTTGAATTGTCCATCAAATTAAGAAAGGGATCACTCATTTTGAACATAAATCAATCAAGTTTTTTAAGTCATCACAATTCTCTCACAATTTTTTAATCTTTTTAATTAAGAAATAATTTACATGTCAATGGTCACTTAGAATTTGATTTATTTATATGTTTTAGATCCTTTATTTTCAAGTTTCTAATTGTCTCTTCATTTTTTTCATATTGCAATCAAGTGCTTGATTAAAAACAAAAAAAACAAAAAAAAACAAATAGACAAACATTCTCATTTGTGTTTAGAGTTGCTTTATTTCATAGAAATAGATCTCAAGTGTTTTCTAGATTAAATTTACAAGCTTTCATAGATTAAATTTACTCATTTTTATAGATTATAGATTTCCATGCTTTCATAGATTAAGGTGACATGCTTTCCTAGATTAATTTTTCAATGTTTTCCTAGATTAATTCTTTAATGATTTTCTAGATTAATATTTCATTTCATGTCATTTAATTTGTTTTTATAGTGTATAAATTTCTTTCATTGCAATTTATTTCTTTTATAACTTAAAACTAAAATCCTAGCATATACTGTGTTGTATATTTCACAAGTTTATGATCTCGGATTAACAATTTAATATAAAGTAATTTAAAGCACAATTAAATTAACCAGCAATCACCTACTCTACTTATGTTTTAATCAACCTCCTTCCATTTGATTTGTTTTCATGAAACCAATCTATGTTGATAATGATATTTGAAATTGATTTTTTTCTTCTTGTGATGGTCTTAACTACATGGTGGTCTTTGCAGTACTATTTTCCTCCAAGAGCAAATAGATGGTTGCAAGCTAGGCATTTATACTTGGTTTGCAAAGCCTTGGGGGAGTTGTTGTCAAAATATCTAAACTTTAATTTTTGTGAATGGAAGGGTGAGTAGATGGTAGGCGAATCTTGTACATGTCATCTCCTGATTCTATGATCTATTCTTCTAGAACATTGTTTCGAATAATTTGTAAGATGCTTTGATCCATAGTTAGCAATCAATACCACATGTTGAGGATTTCTACTAAACGTTGAAGTTGAATGGTGTGAAGGGTGGTGGTGAATTTATAGGGATTGATTTTTCTATCTATAACCACCTCCTCCTAAATTTACCCACTTTCATAAGATCTCCAAGGTAAACATGAGTTTAGTGCTACTATTACATGATCCGACCTTCTAAGTTCCAGTTATGGAAGTGGGGCCTACAAACTGGCACACATACTGACGTGCCCCAAGGACAGTAGATCACTCAACAGCCTGAGAAGCATCCCTAGTGATCAATCCTTGAGATGAAACTCACTTTCACATTCTTGACACCCTAATCGCACCCATGACACACATTATGAGGCTCCAAGAACACCCGCAAGCCTTCTTACATGCAATTATGACCAAAATATTCTAGTTTTGAGCATTTGATCATGAGATCTATGCCATGTTTTAGGGATGGCCTGCAGGGCACTACCTAGAAGTGCTCAAAACTCTCCAGAATTAGGTATAAGATGCTAACAAGTCTAAAGAATTAATGTTAAGGCTATAACTCACTAACAACAAACCAATCTCATGATAAAAAAATTGTCAAACATGTAGTAAACATAGAAGTTACAAGCCATGAATGCATATTTGATCATGATTGTCTTAACTTCATCAAAGAATCATTAAGAGGGCCCAATTCCATCTCAATCTAGCTGCAACAACACTTATTAACCCATGCATTCATCAATCATCAATAACTTATCAAATCATGAATTAAATCCATAGTAATAGGACATCATCTAACCAAGCATATAACCAACATATAACTAGAATAGAAACCATGACAAATCAACTGTAAGTTCAACATAATAAATAGTACATGTGCTCATTAACCATAATAAGATAATAACTCATATTAACATATGCAAATGCTAACCATGTCAGGGACTTCCACTTACCACCCGACCATAGATTAGCTAAACCAAAATATCTCTTTCAACCAATCATCCCCATGTCATATTTGAAGAATGAATGTGGGATCATATGGTTTAAACCAAAATAAAATGAACCAGGGCTTCCAGAGGACAAACCACCTCAACCCTTAACCATAGTGATTTCACCTAACTGATCTAGAAATGAATAATACCAACCAAATTAGTCTATTCCCAAGTTGAATAGGGCTCCAGGGATTCTACCTCAACCCACATCCTCCATGGAACCCAAGCTCTTATATAGCTTCAAATATCTCCCATCTCAATCCATTGCTTGTAGGGAACCTAAGCTATTCTAGGACTTCAAAGGTTCTATCCCAATCCACAATGGTATTGAACTTGAGAACTAATCAGAAATCCAAAAGGGGAACCCACTACATCATGGATATCCATGAAATGGAAAGGAATGGATGAAAGCAGTATCAATATAGAAAAATATCCATGCCAATGGCAACGAATACCAAGAGAACCACATGCATATATCATGCATCCAAATATTAGCAAGGAAATAACACATGCAACATGTTACCTACAATTTATCCCTACTCTAGTTGATGATCCAATATTCTTTTCTACTACCCACCAATTCCTTGCTTATCATTTTCTTTCTTTCTCCAAGTCCAAGTGAAAGCTAAGATGCTCCAAAAATGGTCTAAGTCTGTAAGAGTGTATGAGAGTGTAAGAGTGTGAAATGAGAGAACAAAAATGAACTTACAAAAGTTGTGAAATAATTTTTTGATGACCTTTTATCATTGATGTCTACTTTTTCTTTCATTTTCCTCATGTTCTCTCTAATTTCCCTTGCATGCATATTTTTGTCTCTTCATCTTCCTTTTATGATATTTTACTTTTATTCCCTATGTTTCCACCTGTAATACAGACCAATCAATCGCATGATCACCAAATGTACATATCTCTTAAGCAATGAAACATGGAAAACAACATGGACTTTCACTATTGGGGGCAGTGCAAGTTTGTATGCCACTGGTCCAATCCTCTCAAGGATATCAAAAGGCCTATAATACTGAGGTGCCAACTTGGAACATGACCCAATCCTCAAGGATCTCCTCTTGGAATTGATATACAAGTACACACGCCCTCCAACCTGAAACTCCTTAAATGACCTATACTGATTTGCATACACGGGACCTTCATTAGGGAAGCAATACCATACCACGTACATTCATATTGGGCAATAAATATTGTGGAAAAAATGACAATATATTGAGCATATAATAGGGGTAGAGGGTTTTTACTTTGGCAAGTATAAAAGTTGGAGCTCAAAGTTAATGAAAAAATATAAAGGGGTATAAAAATCATTAATGAAAAAACAGATACCTACAATATCTAGTGAAATTAGGGGTTTCTTAGATTGGGAAGGTATATTGGGTTCATATTGGTAGGGGGTTAAATAATGTGACTTTTAGAGTCATTTTCCAATATGTAGTCAAATTAAGGTTATTGTTTAGTATGCCATGAATGGACCTGATATGTCAGAGGTTCATTGATAGAATCCCTCATGCTTGCATAACTCTTATGTCTATCTTGTGTTGTCTTTAAACTCATTTTAAGAACATACATCTCTTACTCCATCTCAGTTAACATATCTAGACCAATCAGTACCATGTTAACTAGATCACTCCAATTGATAGGATTATTACAAATCCGCCCATAAAAAGTCTCAAATGGACTCATCTTTAAGGACTCCTAATATCCTTGTTATATGCAAACTCTACTAGTGGAAGATACTCCACCCACTTCCTCCGTTGATGAATGGCATACATCCTCAACATATACTCAAGAATATTGTTAACCCTATCTATCTGTCTATCTATGGATGATAAGTTTTACATGAAACCTAACTTTGTCCCCAACCCTGCAAGCAACTCCTTCCAAAACTAGAAGTGAACTTGGCATCTTTGTCTGATATAATGTTCTCAAGAACACCATGCAACATCACTATCTCCATGATGACATCTGAGATACCTTACTAGTTGAATTAGTAGACTACATTGCAATTAAGTGAGCTACCTTTCTCAACCTATAAACCATAACCATGATGTAATCATGTTGCTTTGATTTCCTCAAAAATATTGTAATGAAGTCCATGGAAATGACCTCTTATTTCCATTATGGAATCGAAATAGGTTGTAATAAACAAATTGGATGCTTACACTCTGCTTTCAGATGCTGGCAATCCAAGCATCTTGTAACAAACTAGGCCACTTATTTCTTCAAGTTTGACCAATAATAGAACTTCCTAATAACTATCAAAGTATTCTAGTATCTTGGGTGGCCTGAATATGGGTTGACATGAAACTCTCTTAAGATAAGCTTCTTCATTTCACTATTGTCTAGCACATAAATCTTGTTCTCTAATCTCATCAAGCCATCTCTCATGAGATGATACTCCTCATCGCTGTCACTTTCACCCTACTACAATCTCTGGTGCTTCGCATCATGTTTCACTACTTGCAAAGACACACTCTTGCAAATTTGTCCCATAAGAGGTCACCACTAAAATGTGATTCACCTGCACTCTCCTACTAAGAGAATATGAAACCTTATTCTCCTTTCACTTACTGTACCTGATCTCAAAATCAAACTCACTAAGGATATCCAACCATATCGCTTTGCTGACATTTTGATTTTGTTGGCCAGACAAGTACCTCATTCCACTATGATCACTCATCGGACCAAACCTCCTACCAAGGATATAATGTCTCCACATCTTCAATGAATGAGTGATCACTGCCAATTAAATATCATGAGTCACATAGTTATGCTCATGCTCATTTAGCTTCCTTGATTCATAGCATACCACATGTACTTCCAACATCAGGACTCAAACAAGTCCTTCCTTACATGTATTTGTATAAACCACAACTTCCTTCTTAGGATCTACAATCTTAAAAAATGGAGAATTTTTAAGAAAATTCTTCAACTGATCAAAACTAGTTGTACACTCCTCAGTCCATTCAAAATTTCCTTTCCTATCCAAAGATGTAACAGGATAGCCAATATTGGAGATGTTCCTCATGAACCTCCTGTAATAACCTACTAGTCCCATGAATGATCTAACCTCATACACATTCCTAGGTGTTGGCCACTCCATAATAGATTTAATCATCTCCCGGTCCACTGTTATCCATTCCTTGGAAAGAACATGTCCCAAATAATGAATCTGAGACTAAAATAAACTGCAGTTTCTTAGCTTGGCATACAACTGATGCTCTCTAAACAATCTCAACATTTCTTCTAGGTTCTCTACATGCTCTTCCTCATTCTTGGAATATACCAATATATCATCAACAAAGAATATCACAAACTTGTCCAGATAAGGATGCAACACATTATTCATCAAACACATGAAGGTGGCTAGAGCATTAGAGAGACCAAAAGGAACGATCATAAAATGACAATGCCCATACTTCATACGAAATGCAGTCTTGTACATGTATTCTTGTTTGATGTGCACCAAATGATATCTTGATCTCAAATCAATCTTCCAAACATTGTCGCCCCCTTCAGCCAATCAAATAAATCATCAATCCGATGCAATGGATACATGATCTTGATGGTCACTTTTCTCAACTACTACCATCCTTCTTCATTACGAACAATACTTGTGCACCCCAAGGTGACACAATTGACCTTATGTATGCTTTATTAAGCATTTATTTAAGCTGCAAAATCAGTTCGACCAACTACAAAGTACTCATCATGTATGGTACCTTAAATATTGATGCTTCTCTTGGCATCAACTCTATGAAAATGTCCACCTCTCTATGAGAACGCAACTTTGGAATCTTTGCAAGAAACACATCCTAAAACTGTTGCAAGATAGAATACATCTTCAAGATTTCCTCATCCTCAACATCCTTCCCTTTGTCACTGAAAATATGCACTTCAAACAAAAAACATCATTTCCTGTGGTTTTTCTTTTCTTGCATAGTTGTATCTATTCTCATTGATGTAGGCTTCTTCTTTCCCTACAAGACCTCTTTTACGCATCATCATCTAGACACTCATTGGCCTTGTCATAATAATCCACATTGGTCCTATCAATGAACAATCAATCCATGCCCAAAAGAATACTATATGAACCCAAAGGAATCGTATGATGTGTTGAGTTAGGCATACCATTTAACTTAAATGCACAAGATCTCACCCAATGATGAACTCTTCTCTTGGTCCCTGTAGCCAATTGTGCCAACCAAGATTCTACATGCACTTCTTTATTCAACTAGCACTTATCCACTAGGTTAGGAATGATATAGCTATAATTTGATCCAAGATAAATTAAAATATAAACAAATTGATCAGAAATCTTATCTTCCATCTTGATAATGGATGCCTAATGATCTTCCTACCTATTATCCACTGTTGCATAAATCCAAGGAATACTCTAACTAACATCTCCAACTGTCTGTGCCTCTTGAGAACTGTAAAAGTGAGGCTTTCCACCTTGGTGTGATGGGAACTCACTCCTATGATGCTCTCCACCACAAGTCCAACACCTCAAAGGATTTCTACCACTGGTCTGCTCCTCAGGCTAACACCCATGTCCTCTCTCAACTGCATTGAACTTCTTATAATGTGCTACATTTTTCTTGTGACTTTCACCCTGAAGTCTACCTTGCTTCTAATACCACTTTCCTTTAGTCTTTCCATTCCCTTTCTAATCATGCTTGAGCTCAGGCTTGCGATTTGACTACTCATAACAATGCTTCAACATTCTTATGGCTTCCTCCAATGACTGAGGCTCATCAAACTCAATGCAGTCTTTGAATGCTACTAGTAACCTACTAATGGACCTTTGAATCTTCACTTTAGCATATTTAATATAAGGCACATACCTCAATAACTATAAGAAACTACTAGTACTCTCATGATTTCTCATAGAACCCATCTTCGACTCATAGAATTCCTTGTCCCTTTCATCATAGTATCTCAAACTCATCCCAAATCAACTCCTCTTCTCTAATTCCTTTGACATGTTTCACATCTTACCACCAAGTATCTTCTTTTCCTTTGAGACTAAAGGTAGCTATCTTGGCTTTCATGTTCTTTGAATACTCATGAAATCTAAAGAACTTGTTCATCCCAAGTAACCATGCTTCTGCATATTCTGAATTCTTCATATCTCCATCAAATGTAGGAGGCTTGGCTTTATTGGACTTCTTTGGAAAATATCCCTTCTCACTCCTATATGGATGCTAGTGGTAATGGTGATGTTGTCTCCTAGAACCAGGGCTAGAATAGAATCCATGAGTACTATCCCTCCTGTCAGGTGTATACAAAGATATGCCACCTATGATTGTATCATCTTTGTCCATCATGTTTCTTCTCTTAGACTTGCTACCATATGCCCCATTTTTCTTCTCCTCCTATCTATCTCCATGAATGATACCCATTTGTCCCTACTTTTGAAAATATGAAAGGCTTTGAAGAATCACTGCATTAATCTCTGCCTACTTTTCCTGAGCCCTTGCAAGTATTTCTTGTGCCTCAATCAACCTCTTACTATCTCCCTTGCAACTTCGAATCTCTACCCTCACACTCCTTAGTATATTTGCTAGATCAGGAGAATACTCTTCTCCTTGCTTCCCAACTGACCTTTCCCATTGCATAGAATTCACATCAAGCCTATAAGGGGAGTTATGTGACATGTAATCCATCATTCTTCTCTTCATCTTTGATCTTCTATTTCCTATAAACATACCATGTTAGATAAACCAAATAGAAGACATAATAAAAATCATAACTTAGTGTATCTTAGGGGAGGCTATCACATCTACACAATTCAATTCGTATTAGCACGATATATATATAAGGCATGATAACACAAAATTGTAATAATATCTACCTACATGATAACCATAACCATAACATTGCATGCATAACAAACACATAGATAACTGACATGCATGCGTAGAAATCACATTTACCCTAAGGTCTAATGCTGCAACCTCGCTTTGATACCACCCTATAACATTGATATCATGGGAGAGGTTGCAGGGAATGAAACTACTATGATACCAATTTATGGTACCAAATATCACCCAAAAAGAATAAAACCCTCTCTGATACCAATCTATAACAACCTCCTCCCACATTTACCCACTTTTAAAAGCTCTCCAAAGTAAACATGAGTTGAGTGCTAATATGACATGACCTGACCTTCAAGTTCCAATTTTGGAATTGGGGCCTACAAATTGGAACACATATTACCACCACTCAGGGACACTAGATCACTCAACAGCTTGAAAACCACCCCTGTTGATCAATCCCTAAGTTGGAACTCATTTTCACATGGTTGACACCCCACACGTAGCCATAACACACTATGCATGCAATTATGAGGCTCCAACCACACCCATAAGCCTTCATGCATTCAATTATGACATAAATATTCCAATTATAAGCATATGGTCATGAGATCTATGCCACATTTCAGGGATGGCCTATAGGATATTACCTAGAAGTGCCTAGATCTCTCCAAAATCAGTTCTAAGATGCTAACAAGTCTAAAAAATGAATGCTAAGGCTAGAACTCACTTAAAACATGCCAGAGTCATGATAAAAAAAATTCAAACATGTAGTAAACATAGAAGCTATATGCCATTAATGCATATTTGATCGTGATTGTCTTAACTTCTTTAGATAATCATCAATAAGGCTCAATGCCCTTGCAAGGTAGTTGTAACAACTTGTTATCCCATGCATTCATCAATCATTCAATAACTGATCAAATCATGAATGAAATCCATAAAAACAACACATCATCTAACCAAGGATATAACTAGAATATAGCCAAAATAGAAACCATGGCAAATCAATTATAAAATCAACATAACAACCAATACATGTGATCATTAATCACAATAAGAAAATATCTCATATTAACATATGAAAATTCCAACCAAGTTAGGGACTTCCACATATCGCCCGACCTTAGATTAGTTGAAAGAAAATATCTCTTTAGCAAATCACCCCCATGCCATATTCCAAGCATAAATGTGGGATCATATGGGTTATATCAAAATAGAACCAACTAGGGCTTCTAGAGCCCAAACTACCTTAACCCTCAACTACAGGTATTTCACCTAATTGGTCTAGAAATCACTAATACTAACCAAATTTGTCTCTTCCTAAAATGTCTAGGGATCTAGGGATTCTACATCAACCCATAGCCTCTAGGGAACCCTAGTTGTTATAGGTTTCCAGAGATCTCCCATCTCATCCCATAGCCTCCAGGGAACGCAAGTTGATCCAGGGCTCCATAGATTCTATCCCAACTCACAACCATAGGGAATCTGAGAACTAATAATAACTCCAAAAGGGGAAACCATTGCATCATCGCTATCTAGGAAATGGAAATACAAGGTTGAAACCATTGTCAATCCTGACAAATTTCCATGCCAATGACAACAAATAACCAAAGAACCACATGCATATACTATGGATCCAAATCTCAACAAGGAAATGACACATGAAAACTGCTACCTGCAATGTATTCCTATTGTAGTTGTTAGTCCAATCTTCTTTTCTTCTGCCCATTAATCCCTTGCTTGTCCTTTGCTTGTTCTCTCCAAGTTCAAGTTAATGCTAGGATGCTCCAAAAATGCTCTAAGTGTGTAAGAGTGTATGAGAGTGTAAGAGTGTGGATGAAGAGAACCTAAAATGTACAGACAAAATCTGTGAACTATTTCTTTCATGCCTTTTTATCAATCATGTCTCCTTTTTCTTTCATTTTCATCATTTTCTATCTAATTTCCATTGCATGCATATATGTGTCTCTTCACCTTCCTTTTCCCCTATTTTCCTTTATTTCCTTAACTAAATTTCCATTTATTGCCTCTTTGTTGTTGCCAATTCCTTCTCCAATTTCCATAGCCACTAATAAACCATAAGTGATGCCCACTATAATGGATTCCAAATATTCAACATGGAATGCATGTCCCATGACCTTTGTTCTGTTTTATTTACATGGAAAACAAACTAGGGGCTATTACAACATCATTCAAGGTCTCTTTTATGATTTTATCACATTAAATTCTACATATCGACTTTCCTTTTATGTGCCCTCTAACCCATGTAACAAGTCAACCCCATGTAATAACCCACGCACAAATAAGTGACCCATTATCTTACATTATGAAAATTTGTATGGTTTAATTATATGGGAAAACTTTCACACTCCAACAAAGTTAAAGGTATTTCTACTTTCATCACTCTTCATCAATGGATTAAAGCTACAACATAAATTTTTGAGTCTTCAAGTTGTTGAAATCAAATCTTAGCACACATGTGAATACAATTAAAAATTTGGACAAACATACAACACAAGTGCGCAATGTTAATAAAAACATATTACAAGTTTATTAAAGGGATATCCATCTATACACATGCCAACTTCTCTCACAACTAGAAAAATAGTAAAATCTCTTCATGGGTCATGCATGCCTATATTGAGATTATTATTATTTGTATCCTAGAGGAACCCAACGACCTGTGTGACATGTAAGTACTAGTAAACCTCTCGAAGTTTGGTCTATCATCCTGTCTATAAAATGGGTCACAACAGAGGAGATTTGAACCTTGGATCTATTAGTTTTCACATATTTCACATTACTTCAATCGCAAATTGAGTTTCCCCCCTTGGATGCCTATGTATAAATTATGACCAGAAAGTATACATCTAACATTTTTGTGAATTAGAATAATCTTTAACTCAATGATATCTCAAGATAAAATCTTCTCATCTATGATACCAACTATTAGAAAAAGAACACAGGGATATACTAATGTAAAAGGCTTCTAGTAAACCACTAGACATAGACTAACTAGTAGAAATAAATGGGGATTCAAGCAACATAGATCCATGGGAATAAAGAAAAAAGAGATGCTTAAATATAACAAATTTCCATGAAATACATAAAAGGAATAGAGCAAGTCATAAAGGGACATCCCACCTCACCCAATTTGGGCCCATCAAATTTAACATGTTTGCCTTTCTTTTATACATATGATAACCTCTTTCAGAAAATTGAACCCAGTGAAATCACTAACATATCATCCATTCTAATAATTACAATTAACAAGATTATCCTTTTATTAATATAAGCATTCCACACAACAGAAGATTTAAAGGTATTTTCACTTCCAAAATTATTGAGGAAGTCAGGGCTTGAGACTTCTTCCTAGAATTCAAGACCTATTGTGATTCTATCATCATTTTATTAGCAAGGGCTATAAATGGCCAATGTTTTGCAACAACTTTACTCCATATAGAAATTTCACACAATTATGAAGCTAGGCCAAATTGAGCCAATTTAACTTTAACAACATTCATGGATGAACTTGCAAACAAAGCTAGTTTTCAATTTATTCTTTGGTTATGGGTAGTGCCTTGTTAAGTTGATGAAAGTGACATGTTTTTATTTCTCCCTTTCCAGGTTCAAGACTACTTGATGACATCCTCATACTTGCTCTTGTGCTCATGTGTACACTCGTGGTTGTGGAAAAATGGGAGGGGATCTGTGAAAATCCCTATAGGACTTTGGAGGAAGTCTTCTTACTTAGTTCTCCACTTAGTATTCTCATTTAGATCCTATATAATAAGATGTGGTGACATGCTTTCAAACAAAACTACTTTCGTCATATGTGTTCTTAATTCCAAGAAGCCATTTGAGGTAAGAAGATGTATGCTTGAGCCCACTAACAATAACATAAGATTGAGTAATTACAAGTATAACTTCACAAAAGCACTAGTAATTTATCTCCTTAATCCTTGAAATACATTTTTTATTCATATCAATACAAGTGGTGTATCTATTGTCACAATTTTATCACAAGAAGGAGAAATGGTGATGGAGCAAAGGTATCTTGTCTCCTCTTTTCCAAGTGTCACTAATATAATAATGAATTTGAAGTTGATAGGGATTGTGGACTAATAATGTATTTCTCTCCACAAAGCAAAGAGTTTTGGATCTAGATTATGTAAATATGGGCATTGTCAGTTGATAAGTACTTGAGACAAAACTAGCTTATAATGTTGGCTATGAAAATGAAATTTTATATGCACTCTTTGGAACCTAATATGTAATGTATCTAGACTCTATAATTTGTGGAACATTGAGAGTATAAGTGAAAAAATCACATAGAAATGGCATGTAACATCACTAAGAAATATCCTTAACATGTCATATGTAAATGACATAGAGAAAGGGCACACAACTATGAGACTATGCCAAAATGCACAAATTTTACTTGAGTGTTATAATGGGAAAAACCATAAGTAGCACATATCCAAAAAAATTAGTCCAAATAGAGTTATATCTTCCTCTAGAGCATGTCCCCTAATCCACAATGTTATCTCGAAAATTGATAAAATAGGTTTGCTACAAAGATACAATGAGTCATTTTAAATAAAGACACTACTATCAATGCTACAAAGATACAATGGGTCATTTTAAATAAAGACACTACTATCAATGCATATTGTCATTTTCAAACAAATAAGGCTTCATATTTTGCCCAAATAATGTGACAATTTTCAATGCCTTTTTCCCTCTAAACAATGAGTGACAAGAATTTCATGTCATATCACAACTATCAACATCAGACAAAATGGAAATGTGACCATGAAACTAAGCCAAAATGAACCAATCTAACTTTCACACGTGTATGGATGAAAGTGCATTGAAGAATATTTCTCTCAAAGTGCCAATGAATTCAAAGTTTCTCTTCTCTGATAATTTTATACTTAGTGAACTATCTTATGCCAAAATTATTTTTATAAATGCCCACTGTAAGGAATGACAATGATATCATCTCAAATCAAGCTATTTCCTTTAGTAGATGGTGTCAAATTTGATGACTTTATTTATTATAAAATTTGAGCATGGATGTGCCAATGGAATACACATGTAAAAAACCACCCAAGAAAAATTGACTAAAAAAATAAATTGAGAACTGTAAGAACATGGTCGGGGACCAAAAATGAGACATTTTGTTGCACCATTTATCCTAAATTGGTAAAAACAATAGAGAGACCTGTAAAGGGCCATCCCATAAAATACAATGCACCCACCTTTCCTTTGTACACCCTCTAACCTAACTAAATTGGTCAAGCCCATGTAATAACCCACACAAGTAGGTCACCCATTCTGTTGCATAGTAAAAACGCTTAGAATTTCATGATAAAAAACTTTCCACACTGTGATGGAGCTAAAGGTAATGCTCTATCCAAAACTCCTCTTCCATAGATTAAATTAATAACATAATCCTTGAGCCTTCATGTTTTGTCACCTCAAATCCACCCTAAGATGTATCTTTCTTCAATTTAGGAACTTGGAAAAATGGAAATGCAAGACTAACTACAACAAAAGGACAAACACTGAAGAAGCATGTGCATCTAGCTGCAAACTTGAGACAAACAAATAACGCCCATGCGTGTGCACCTGCAATGCTAGTAAAAGCATATTATGAGTTTATTGAAGGCATATCCAACTATATATATGGTGCATTCCCTCACAACCAGACAACAAAATCTCCTCTTCATGGGTCATGCATACCTATGTAGGAATTATGACCAACATGTAAACATTTACACATTATATGAACCGTTAAATTCTTCAACTCCATGCTCCGCTAACAAAAAATCTCCTCATCTTTGAACCAATGATTAGAAAATCAATGCAAATATATTTGAATGGAAAACACATGTAGTAAACCACGAGATATAAATTAACCTATGGAAGGAAAGATGCATTTAACTAATGTGGATCGAAGGGAAAAGAAGAAATCCTTCATCACAACAATGGCCATTGTAACATGTACAAAGAACATAGTAGGCCATAAAGGGGCATCCCACCTCACCCAATCTCCCATCAAATACAACACATGTACCATCCTGCTATACACACTCTTGCCTGGTTTAGCAAATTGAATCCCATGAAATCACCAATAGATCAACCATTCTGATAGCTACATTTAACATGCTTCTTGTGCCATTATAATAAACTTTCACCATAACAACATAGTGATAAGGAATCTTCACTTCCAACATAATTAAGGAATCTAGGACTCAACATTTGTCCATGTAATTCTACACCCCCACTCTTGTTTTGGCATATTTTTACTAGCAAGGCTTGTAAATGGCCAAAATTTCACCACAACTCAACTCCATAGAGAAATTGTATGTAGTTATGAATATAGGCCAAATCAAACCAATTTAATTTTAACCACATTCATAGGCGAACTTGCAAACATAGTTGGTTTCAGACTAACTTTCTATTGTTAGCGGTTGCTTCTTGGATCAATGAGTGCAAGTCATTTTCAGTTCCCCCTTTAGCGCTAAAGTCACTCTAATGGCATGCTCATGCTTTCCCTTGTGCTCGTGTGTGCACTTGTGGTTGCAAAAACTTGGTTGGGATTGGGTGCAAAGCCATAACAGAGTTTCAAGGAATAGATGCTCTCGACTCGTGGCCTCTATATTGAAGCTACACAATGCTTCCCATCCCTATTCTTCTTATCCAAGTTCTAAATACCGAGATATGGTGACACACAAAAATGAAGCTACCATTGTGATATATTCTCTCAATTCCAACTAGTCTTTCAAGATCAGAAGGCCTTCATGAAGCACATTTGAGTTTTATCCTTTTTTAATATCATTAAATGGATAACCCATATAAATGGCTTGAACTTTTTCTCATAGTTCAAACCCATGAAGAAATGGAATGTAGTTATGAAACTACAGCCAAATTGGGATAAGATAAATGTTACACCCTTCATACAAGAGCTTGCAAATCACATCTAACTCCATCATCACTATAGATCCCAAGAAGGTGGAGGTAATTAAGGAATAGGGAACCTTGATGAATATCCCAAGGTGCTTATATTTCTTGGCTTCTCCGATTAATATAAAAGATTGTTGAAAACTTGTGTTATTTCCAAAGCCATTGCTAGCATCACTATAAGAGGCTTTACGCTTTAGTGGTGAGAAAGAATAGATATCTTACTTTATCTTATCTTCTCTAGGTATCACTCGGAAAACAACGAAAGCGGAGTTGTCACAAATTATAAGCTTATACAACCCACAAAGAGAGTACTCAGATCCAGCTTACATAAGGATGAGACATGTTGTTCCATGAGTACATTGAGACAACTAAATTGTGAAGTCGGTAATGAAAATGCAGTTGCAGATGCATTGTTTGGAACCTAGTACGTGATGTATTTACTGTTCATGGAAAGTTGGGAGGATAAGCGAAAGAAGCGTAAGAAAATGACGCACGATGTCGCCAAGCAATCCCTTAACGCAACAAAGTAACCATTGCCCTCTGCATTTTGCAATAGAAGACGACATTAAGGCATAACCGAGAAAGCTGTTGGACTTTTGATGTGACAATCCCTACATAGGGTTTCACGCGAGACTCGTGAGAGTCAACTAATGAATCACGTGAAAATGGAAGACCCTGATGATGTAGGTGGAAATACTTGCAGTGGAGGAAAATGAAAGAAGAAGGCATATTGATTAATTTATTTTAAGTATAGATGTAATATGAATTTAGAGGGATTAATTTTTTTTATTTGTAAATTTTATAAATTTTTTATATTTGCAAAATACATGTATTATTTCATTTATTAATTGTGTTTTTTTTAATGTTAAATAAAAAATTTTAATCATTAAACTCTTTAACTTAAATATGAATTTGATATTCGCCATAGATTAATTTAAATAGATATCTTTTGTGAAATATACTGAAAAGTATAAGATTTAAACTGTTTCACACATTCTTTTTTTTTCTAATTACTTTAGGTATATATATATTTTTTTAAATTATAATGACCATTATTTTTCTATTTAAAACATAATTTTTAATTCTATTCTAAAAAAACTAACAAACTTACACATCCCATAATACTGAGTTGTAAAATAAACCTGTGGACTAAAAATATTGGCCAACCTAATTATATGTTTACAGTAAACAAGGTAACAATCATCCATTCTGTGTATTGATTCCCTTAATCATTACAATATTAAGGGTAAATCTTATGCAGTAAAAGAGAAGTGGGGATTTTCCTTTTGCATTTCCGGATTATATCCAGCCAGAGGGATAGAGAGTATGCTTCAGACCTAGAGATTATGCTCAATCACCACTCGGAAAATTGTGGAAGTGTGACATCTTCAATGGGAAGTATACGTATTTGAGCAATGCACTTTCAAAGAAAGGGATTATGAAGAACAAAGAAGGTTGGGTGGCATGTTTCATATTATCTAAGTAATTAGCCGTTTGGTTTGAAATGCATATCGTATACTGTATTTTAATTATAAAGCTGTATGTGTGAGCAATTGGTTGATGTACTGTAAAGGCAGTTTTCTTCTCCGCCTCCACGTCCAGAAAGGCAGTTTTACATTTTAATGGGTGAATTTTTTTTAAATAATTCAATAAAATATAAGAGTTAAGTTAATTCGATGCAGGTTTTATGAATATTTTCAGAATCCAACGAATATAATCACAGGAACAAACAGTAGCAAACCCAATTGTTTCACCTCCCTCTGTTTCTCAAATATCAAAATATTCCTCAAATCTATAATAACATAAAAATGGCCGAAAATAAACCATAAGGAATTAAAATACAAGAATAAGAGTCATGAACATTTATGAATGCTATTGATTCTGAAGCAAACAAGAAACAAAATCAACATTGAATCCTGGCCAGCACTTTCTATGATAGAATAATCAAAGGAACAATGAGAAGAATATCAATAGGACTATTATTTATATGGGCGCTTTGCACCAAGTTAATGAAACTATAATTTCCATGATACCAGAATATAACCTTCCCAGTGAGAATTGAGATCCTTCAACAGCCAAATCAATAATTTGGCTAAAACCATAACTGCAATTCAAAAGAATTCTGCTCATCTTGAAGGTCGCCTTCCTTTTCTTTCATACATTGTAGAGGCCCAACTTTACTGAATCCACAAGTTATCATCTCCCCCTTATCATCACCAGCGTACTCTCTTTGGCCACCGTATGGCTTCTGGGATAATTCCAATTGCTTTTCAACAAAATCCTGTGCATCCTGCTTGAAATAATCTATCATATCAACTAGGTTTAGTGTTTCCACATTTTGCACCTTGTAGTCGTTGTCACCAGGGACTAGGTTCAGTGAGTCCACATTATGCACCGAGTAGTCGTTGTCACCTGCTCTGCTGTTGCTGCTGCTGCAGTCGGCCTCCTTCCATTTGATCTTTTTTCTTGAAACCAAACTGTGCTGATCATGATCTTTGGAGCTGAATTTTTTCTCCTTCTGATGGTCTTGACCGTTAGCTGCATTATGGTCTTTGCAGTACTGTTTTCCTCCAAGAGTGAAGAGATTGTTGCAGGCTAGGCATTTATACCTGGCCTGCAAGGCCTTGGAGGAGCTGTTGTCGAAATATCTGAACTTTGTATTCTCTGAACGGCAGGTTAAGCAGATGGGCTTGGCTGGGGACTCTTTCAGAGCTCTTCTCAGCTCTCGATACGCAGCCATTTCGTTGAAGCAATACGGCAGACGAATTTTGTAGGCGCCGTCTCCTGATTCTATGATCTCTGCTTCTGGAACATGCTTCACAATAATTTGTAAAACGCTCTTATCCATAGTTAGTGATCTGTGGCACACGTTGATGCTTTTCGCTGAACGTTGAAGTTGAAGTTGAGTGGCGTGAGGGGTGGTGGTGAATTTACAGAGCGCGGTTTGTCATACCCGTCATTCAAGGCTTTTCTGTGATTTTCTTGATGGCCCATCAATGGAAAGTTGAAATTCTTTTTCGCTTACACCAAAACGCAAAAAAGCACAAAAACGGACAAAAGGAGTTATTTAATATGATGGTATTTGTAGTGGAAAAAGCACAAAAGCATACAAAAGCAGTTATTTTGTTATTTAATAGGACCGTATTTGCATTTTTTTTTAAAAGAAAAAGCACAAAAGGACATCGTGATACTTTAAAAAATTATTTTCCACGGTTTTGAAACGAGGGTTGAATCTATGTTTCTATGCATAAATTTGTCCAAAAAATTTATTAGTATTTCTATGGAAAAAGTTAAAATTATTAACTAATAAATTATAAAGAAAATTGACGAGTTTTATTAGCATGATTGGTTGAGGATAGGTTTGGTTAACAAATTTTACTGGTGGTAGTTGTGCTTTGTCAAAGGAGGAGACATGTTAAAAAATCTAGTTAGGTAAGTGCTAGTGTAGCCAAGTGTAATCCTAAAATGATTTTGATGGATTAGATGGACCTAGATCGCAGCCTTAATGAACGGATAATATAACCAAATACAATTTTTAGATAACTTTGACAACTTAAATATACCTAAGTAGCTGCTCCTCAAACCACATATCAAACTTAAAAAATTAAAAACAACTAAACAAACAAAACTAGAACTATAAAAGAAATTCACGTTGAAGCTATGTCATTGAACAATTTCTGAAAACCAAAATTGTCTATACAAGCTAGATAAATATTATTTAAAATAAGTTCGTGCATGAATTTAGTTTTTTGTCTTATAATATAGAGGTTTTTTTTTTTAAATGAATCCCATTATCATTACATTTCAAATTTGTGATATATATATTTATATTTTTAATTATTTTAATCTAGGTTTATAAATATAAGTTTAATTTTTCACTATCATATTTAATTTTATAAAAATAAATTTATCTCTATTATTTTATATTATTAAATATTTAACCATCAATAATATATATATATCTAATATTATCTATATATATATATATTATATATATATATATATATATTTGAATTTGAATTTGAATTTAATTTAAATTTTAATTTAAATTTAAAGTATTATAATTTTATTTATTTTTATTAGTGATTTATAAATAAAATAAATATATAACATTTTTTTAAATTAATGTTTGGTATAAGTATTATAATTTAGATTTTGATATAAGTATTTTTACTTCTTGTATAGAAATATAGTTTTTTTTTAATTAAAAAAAATGTTTTTAAATACAAAAAGTATAAATATAAATATTTATTAGATTATTAGTTTAGATGGTTTTAAATTATTTGTTATTTTTTCTTATTGTTTCCCCATGGGAGATGATTTTTTATTTAATATATAAAAATAAAACTTATTTTTTTTTAAAAAAAATTTAATAGTATGTAAAGATTTAAAAGATATTTCTCGTAAGAGATCTCTTCATTGGGGACAAATCAGAGTAAAACATGGGTAGATTAGGATGGATAGATAGTAGTGGGTAATTGATAATGGAAGCTATAACATGTCAGTAGATCCTCATATTTGAGGATCAACTTTAACCAAAATTTATTATACAATTATATTTATCTTACAAAACATATATTATGTTCAGTTTTTGGTTTGATTTCTTATTAGTTTGTTTTGACTAAACAATTTTACATTCCAAATTTTAACATTAGAAATTCAATTTTATTATTTTTTAATAATGTTTAAACCTATTTATTTTCAATATGATTGGTTGCACTCTTATTGTGCGATGATTACATTGTACACTCAAATATTTATTAAATTTTGTTACATACAATTGGTTAATCAACTCTAAATCATGAAATATTATTGTGACGTGGCGACAATGTCCTCAAGGTTTGAAAAAGTAAGGCCTATCCTTGTAGGTTATGCATGGATCTAGGAGGTAATTGCAATGAAATTAAAGCAAAGATATTTGGGAGAAGGCATATCCCTGTAAATTATGCACGAATCTAGGCACCAATTGCAATGTAACTAAAGCAAAGAGAACTAGTAGTGTGATATAATGTTTGATTAGATTGCAGTGTAATTAAAACACCTCTCATTGTGGGAAGGCACAGAAAATAATAAAAATAAATTCAATTTTCATAGCATCAACAATATACGACCCACTAGAAATAGAGAAAGCATGCAGGCAGAAGAAATACATACATAGAGTCATCACCATAGATTTTTCCAGGTTGGAAATGGCGGCAGTGGAAAATAGATTGCGTGAAGGGACCCTTTTATTGCATTCTCGATTTTTGCATTATGATGGTGACAATGCTAACTATAAACCTTGTCAATTCTCATCTTACTGTATTTCTTGTGTCCCAGTAATTCCATTTTTTATTTATTTATATATTGAGGTGTCGAGTGCATTCAAAATTACATTGTATATCTGAAATGGTAATTTGATATGCTAGCCCACAACATATACATGTTGCATGCATAAGAGTCATGACCATTGTCCCTGTGACCTCCATGTGCCTCTTATACTTGGTACACTCAATGGTAGATATTTAATTTGTGGAAATGAAGGGCTAAGATTGAATTGCTTTAAGCCTGGTAGATTTATCCTAGTCCTCTAACCTCATTTGCCTTTCATTTACATCTTGGGTTTCACCAAAGTGTCAATCTAATATTTTAGCAAGGAATGAGTGGTCGGTTAGGAGTTTGTGGCTCTTTGGCTTCTACTACACTTGTAAATTGCTACCAAGGAATGCCCAATCTTCCAAATCTAGCTTGGTGTTGCTCAAGTATTTCTTTTAAAGTGTATTCAAGGTATTTAGTCTTTCCTACATGTTTCCTACCTGCAATGATGATCATAAAATTGTTAACATTTTTAGGCTTCATGGCAATATATTTTCAAATTGTAGACTTACTATAAGGTGCAAGGTTTTTCTTGGGTGAGGAAATTGAAGGTTGAACTTAGGATTTTTCATTTGTACTATAAAGGTAACCCGCTTTCCCGTTTTTTGTTCACTTTATAACTTTTAGAAACTTATTGAGGTTATTCATAAACCCTTGGTCATTTATAGTTCCAGGTGGATACCACTCAAGTTCCTTCCGTGTATGCTCTCTGTAAATTCTCTAATGAATAAATTTGTCTGCTATCTTCTTTTAATTCCAACATTGTTTAATTGTTAGGGTTTAATATAGAATTTTAATTAATCCTATTACCCTTTATGTGGCAGAAGTACTCAAAACATTGCCATTAGAAAATAGATAAATTCTCTCTCTGTCAGTAACGTGAATCACTATACCCACAATGCTTTTTATTGTGGCCATCTAGTAGTCTTTATTTATTTATTTTTCCTTCAGGTTTTTTTTAAACAAAAACCCTCATATGATCAAAGAGAGGGAAGGTATTCTCTATGTAGAGTGAATTTTATCAAATTCAATTCTACTAACATTAACGACTTCTTCTTGTTGGCAGAAGTAAAAAAACATAGTAACTCTTCCCTTATCAAGTAATAGGTGGCATCAATTTTCTTTTTTCAAGACTGACTTTACTTTTATATTTCGATATATGTATCTATAAAATCTATTAATAAATTTAACGCACTTGCTGGCTTTGCAAGTGTGAATTATAAAATGTGTTCACTCGCATTCTCAAGGTTTCCACTATTCGTGAATGTTGACTCAGTCTTTTCTTTGGCCTACATGTCGACCTTCTCTCGAAATTCCCATTTTCTATGTAGCTTCCAACGAAACATGACATACATGTTTAAATAGGATTTCCAACCCAATATCAAGTTTCTTAATTTTGTCTTGTTTATAACAAAAATATGGTCATGGGTTTGGGTTCTCATAATGTAACACCTTCCTCCCACATTTACCCAAATTAACCAGTCTGCTAGGGTAAACATGTGACGAAAGGCTACTATGATGTGATTCAACTCCCCATGTATAATTTAGGAAGTGGAATTGAAAAAATAAAACAATTATGACCTTCCATACATGTTACAAAACCTTCAGGAGCCAACCAACCCTTGAGACAACTTGACATTTTAATGATCCAGACCCCCAACTACTCCCATGATAAGCCATGCATGCGAATGAGGCCTTCCAGATACTCCCACAACAAGGCATGACATTGAATGTGGACATTTTCATCTAGTTCTAAGCCAATGACCCTAGATTCTATGCAACTATTTTAGGACTAGGACTCAAGCCACTACCCAAAACTTCATGAAAGCTTCTGAAATGATAAATAACATTGAAATAAGATTACTAATGAAAAATTTTATCTATGACTTGACTGGACCCCTACTAACCATGAAAGGCATTTCATCCAACATATCACAAATATGCAATCTACAAGTCATAACAACAAATATGAGCATAGGTGTCTCATACTTATCTGAGAATCGTTAAGAAGAATTGATGCATTATCACAATAGTTGCAATATCATATATTAGGTCATATATTCATTTTTCATTCATTTTCTAATCAAAACACGAGGATAGCCATACATCAAATCTATCATAAAACATCCTCATAACCAACTTATATTCAACATAATTAACAAAGATATAACAACTGTAAAAACCACATACGAACTTGTATTTTTACCCATCAATAGAAGAGGAAAGGATCTCTTATTAACCTATGTAAAATGCAACTAGGTATAGGACTTCCACGTACCACTCAACCATAGATTGGGTTGAACCAAATCTCTCTTTCAACCAATCACCCTCGTGCCATGTTCCAAGCATGAATGTGCATGGAACAAATCAAACAAATCCAAATGAAGGCTTTTAGAGGTCAAGCCACCTCAACCCTCAACTAATGATTCCACATCATGATCATACATCACTAAACATCTCCAGATTGGTCTCTACCCAAGCTGTCTAGGGCTCTAGAGAATTTGTTCCAACTAAGGCTTTCAGGACTAGTAACTCAACCCACAACTCTTATCGAGCTTCCAGAGTGTTTGCTCAACCAAGGCTTTTAGGACTATTAACTCGACCCACCAAGGGCTTCTAAAGAATTTATCTAACCAAATCTTCCAATACTAGTAACTCAACCCAAGTTGTTATAGGGCTTCCAGGTTGTTTGTCCAAAGAAGGATTCTAGGAACTAGTGACTCAACCAACGCCCATAAAGAACATGTGAACAAACGAGAAAACAAAAAGGAAACACACCCACACCACCATGGCTACCCAAGAAATAGAAAGGCTAGGAAAATCCACTATCAATCTAGGAATTTCTCCATGCCAATGACATAACATGACCAACAAACCACATGCATATTCCATGCATGCCAAAACTAGCAAGGAAATCATACATGTAACTCGGTACCTACAAGAAAAACCCATTGTAGTTGATGATCCCGATGTCTTCTTTCACTTTTCTACTTTTCCTTTCCTTTATTGCTCCAAATCCCAAGTATGCCACACTCCTCCAAGAGTGCTCCAAGGAAAATGTTGGGCACGGTCTAACTTGGTCCAAGTTTTGGGTAAAAGACCCTGTGAAAGAAGGAGCAGATTGTGCAGAGCTGGAGAAGATATATTCCTCATGCAAACTTGTAGGGATTTGGGAATTTGATAAAGGCCTTATTTTGTAATGGGTATCAAGTATTAGTCTTTGTTTAATGGATCCATGCTATGTTGACCATGGTTTTTGTAAAGATGAAATGTATTTAAGGATGTGAAATACCTTAGCGAAAGGCAATAGAATGTAATGAAATATCATAAGTGAATTGAATATTTTCATTCACATCTGTAGTTTGTAGTTTTGGGGAAGGCTTTGCAGCTGAGTGCACAGACCACCTATAGTTGGGTGCACAGGTTGAAGACATGGATGTATTGAAAGACTTATATTAATAAAGAAGAAGTTTTGGCGAAGAATTATATGTCTCTTTGTGTTGAATCTTTGTTTTTATGTATGTTTTTCACTGAATTATGTGAATAACTGTAAGATATATTACTATTTGTTAGAGTTTATGGGTTTAATGCGATTATGTTAAATCAATCGCCTGCGTGAAGTTATTATTCACGCGAAGTTATACGATCAATATAGAGTAGAAGTAAACACATGACGCCACTATGCGGATATCCCTTCAGTTGCAAAATCTTGGTTCTATAATCTCCCATAACTGCTTCAGGTGAGACTGCGATATGCTTGCAGATCAGTTTTGAAAGGGCCAGTAGTTGAGGGTTTTGTTAGTGCACAACACACTATGAACCTGGGTCAAGCCCCCTCAAACCAAAAAATGTTATTAACATCCACTAGCCCTTTCAGCAATGACCTTTAAGCAGATCATAATCTTACCTAAAGCAGTTATGGGAGGTTGTAGAGCTAGGCTTCTGCAACCGAAGGGATATTCACATAGTGGCACCATGTGTTTACTTCTACTCTATATTTATTGTATAAATTCGCATGCATAAGAACTTCACGTAGATGATTAATTTAACAAAATCGCATTAAACCCATAAACTCTAACAAATAACAATATATCTTACAATTCGTCGCATAATTCAGTGAAAAACATATATAATAACAAAGACAAAACACAAAGAGATATACAATTCTTCACCAAAATTTCTTATTTATTAATATAAGTATTTCAATACATCTACATCTTTGACATGCACACCCAGCTTCAGGTGGTATGTGCACTTAGTTGCGAAGCCTTCCCCAAAAATAAAGACTACAGACATGAATACAAAGATTCAATTCACTTATGATATTTCATTACATTCAATTTGTTTTCGCTAAGGTATTTCAAATCCTTAAAGACATTTCATATTTACAAAAACCATGGTCCACATACCATGGATCCATAAAACAAGGAATAATACCCGATACCCATTACAAAATAAGGCCTTTATCCCATCCCCAAAACCCTAAAAGTCCACACGATGAATATATCTTGGTCAGCTCCACGCAGTCCGCTCATTCTTTCGTAGGTTCTTTTACCCAAAACTTGGACCAAGTTGAGCCTGTTGGGCATGGCCCAACTTGGTCCATGTTTTGGGTAAAATACCCTGCAAAAGAAGGAGTGGATCGCGTGGAGTTGGTGAAGATATATTCATCGTGCAAACTTTTAGGGCTTTGGAAATGAGATTAAGGCCTTATTTTGTAATGGGTATTGGGTATTAGTCCTTGTTTTGTGGATCCATGGTTTTTGTAAAGATGAAATGTATTTAAGGATGTGAAATACCTTAGCGAAAGGAAATATAATGTAAAGAAATATCATAAGTGAATTGAATCTTTGTATCCGCATCTGTAATCTGTAGTTTTGGGGAAAGCTCAACAGCTTAGTGTGTGGAGGCCTGGAAGAGTTTGCAACTGAGTGCGCTAACCACCTATCGCTGGGTGCACAAGTTGAAGACGTATATGTACTGAAAGACATATTAATAAAGAAGAATATTTGGCGAAGAATTGTATATCTCTTTGTGTTTAGTCTTTGTTGTTATGTATATTTTTCACTGAATTATGCAAAGAACTATAAGATATATTGTTACTTGTTAGAGTTTATGGGTTTAATGTGATTATGTTAAATTAATCATATGTGCGAATTTCTTATGCACGTGAAGTTATATGATCAATATAAAGTAGAAGTAAACACATGATGCCACTGCGTGATATCAATTTTGTTGCAAAATCCTGGCTCTGCAGCCTCCCATAACTACTTCAGGTGATACTGGGATCTGCTTGTAGGTTGTTGCGGAAAGGGTGAGTAGTTAAGTGTTTTGTTGATGTGCAATACACTTTAAACTTGGGTCAAGCCCCCTTAGACTAACAAATGGTTTCGTTGTTGGGTCTGGGATCTACTTAAAGGGATATGATTTAGCATCCATCAAAGAAAGAACTGTAGGAGTGGGTGGAATAGAAAGAAAGATAATTTGCAGAAAAAGAGAACAAAATCCCTTGTTTATCAACTGAAGCTTGGTTGTAGAGATATATCTTCGAAGATCAATATCAGAATTTTTTTGGTTCGTTCCATATTGAATTGCTTGAGTGGATATCTATGTTAGTTGAGCATACGAATTGTTTCAAAGGAGACGAACCTACCCTGATTCGATACAACAACTCAAGGGAATCGATAACAACATCTCAATGACTATTGATTTCTGGATCGATAACATTCTTGGAGGATTTAACATTGAGTTTGTGATCAACCAAATCATGTCATATAATGAAGTTGAACGAAGATTGTTTAAAGGACCATGAGGTAAGTTCTTAAATTCTCTGAAGCTCTGGATTAATATATTGTTATGTGAAAAGGGATTCTGTGGATGCAGTCAGATTAATGTTTGGGAAAAGAAGAAATAAGTTAGAACCAGGAGCTACACGAAGTGGAAAATAATATAGAATAGATCAAAAGAATTTTATTGAGGTTGACTATAGCCCTCTGTTGGGATCTAAGAACAACGAAGAAAGAAGTAACTCTACAACCCCACGATATTCCCCCATCTATCCTAAAGGCATGTCGAAGTCAGGAGATCAAAAGAATCAGGGCATCTTTGGGATTCCCCACACATCCACCCCCCTCACACCCCATCCCCCTCCCCATATTTCCCCTACACCTCCACCTGAACCTTCCTCTCCACCTAGCCCCCCGAGAAGGCGAATGGCTAATGACATTAAGCTACCTACCTTTAGAGGACTGGGAACAAAGGACCCTGACCAATTTTGGTTTGTAGCTGATGCAATATGGACAGCAAGACATATTAATAATGATGATGTAAAGAAGGAACAACTCATGACATTGCTGAGGGAGAGGGCATTGACATGTTATATGAAATACTCCACGAGTAATTTGAATGCTAAGTTTGCTGAAATTAAGAAAGCCTTGGTAGCATAGTTCAAGAAGCCAAAATCAGAATCCCGGTGCATCAGAGAGTTGAAAGAAATCAAGAAAGCACCAACTGAATCCATGTGGGAATTAGATTAGCAATTCAAGGTGTTGATGGGTCAAGTGAGCTTTGAGATACCTCCACAAAAACATAAGGGATGGTTCATAGTCATGCTACTGCTACATATTAGGTTATTATTGACGTAATAGAAGATTATGATGAAAGATGAAGTGTTGGAGATTGAGATGAAGCTGGAAGCTTCGTCGGTTGGACATACTCAATTAGGAGTACAACATATACAAAATCAACTAACTATGTTGACCCTGCAATTACAGGATCTGAAGAAGGGTAAAGAAATCAGACTAGAAATATCAGAACTATGGTGTATGAAATGCAAAGCAGAAGGTCGCTATAAGGATCAATGCCCTATGTTTAGAGAATATATTGCAAGTGGAGCGCCTAATCTAGTAAATCCAAGTCTGTGGTGTGATATTTGTAAGAAGTGAGGTTAGCATCTTTGTGAAGACTGCTACCTATTATAGAAATATATACAGACTCTGAGGTAGTTGTTTTGTAACTTTTGTATCAGTAGACTATGATGAGAAAAATTGCCGAAGTTATGACTTAATGATGGAGGGTACTATTGATAGTTATAGACTGCAAGCCGAAGGACACACACATGAAGATCAAGGCCAACATGCTGGTTGAGGGTGAGGACGAGGAGGAGGAGCTAGTCGAGGACAAGGCTAGATTATCTATTGTAACTATGGATAGCCAGGATACTTCGCAAGAGAATGTTAAAACCCGAAAACAACCTGCAATTACTGTAAGTTCTTTGACCATGTCATAGAAGAATATCCCGTCCATTGTGAAGATGCAGGAGAAAAGAAACCTTCAACCTGCAACAAATGTCCAAATGATGATTTCTAAGCCAAGGGAAGACCAATCATGCATCGACAATGTAACTAGAAGCGGAACTGCGACTGGGAATTATAAGGCCGATGGGTAAAAGGAAGCTGAAGCTACATGGATAAGAAAGACTACTGAAAAAGATCCTTCATTCGATATCTTGAAGGAAAAGCAAGAATTTGTGGAGGTGATGAGAAGATTTATGGATGATGGGGCCTCTACCTCTACCTTGCAGCTAACTTTGAAGGATAACCGCAAGATAGTACCGATTGAAACATAGGAGGTGGATCCGAATGTTTTGAAGTATTTTCTACAAACATGAATGAAGTTGTTGAGGAATCATAAGGCTATGGAGGGATTACAGGAACTCATAGACTCTTGTACTTCTAAGGAGGTACCACATAGCAAGATGTGCATAGTGAATAATTTGCATATACACAAGAAGAGAAGAGAGAAAAAAATGAGGCTTACAACGCAAATTGGAGAGTATGACATGGATCAGGCTATCTTAGATCTGAGATCTGATGCTAATGTCTTGCCAAGGCAGACTTGGGAATCAATGGGTAAGTTGAAGCTACAAAGGTCTACTATTAAGCTAAAGATACAAAACTAATGGAAAATCTTACCCCTGGGAAGGTTGTCTAATGTCACAGTGGACATCAATGTAGTGCGCACTACCACTCGCTTCAAAGTAATTGAGATAGTAGATGATAGTAATCCTTACCCCGCATTGTTGGGATTGGAATGAGTGTTTTCTAACATGGCTATAATTAACCTGAATAAAAGGAAAATGATATTTGAAAGCAATAATATGATGGTTATTGTTCCATCGGATCCATCAAAAGGGGTGTGGTATATAGAGTCTGTCAAAGACTATAGTGGAGATGATGTTGATAATATATATTAGTTCACAGCGAAGGAAGAAGAGTGGATCAATCCCACTTTAGATGGGATGATGACTTGGGAGCAAGATAGTTCTTGTGCCTCAAACTCAGAAGTGGAACTGGAAAACTGGCATAATAGATTGCATGACGTGTCTACAAGGTGATGTGCAAGGATAACTAAAGTAGTGTGTTGTGTTATCACTCGGGTTTTCCTAGAAGTTGTAAGAAGGGGAAAGGAGGCCGAGGTAACCACAAACCAATCTTTTAGACACAGATTCTAGCCAATCTGCATCCAGAGAGGGCTCTCTCTTTAAGTTTTAGCTTTGTTTTTAAAAGGTATTAGGCTAGTTGTGAAGTTTAGGAGTTTTGTTTGAGTTTGGGTGGTGAGATTCAATAGCAAAGGGATAAGACTGAGTACTTTAGGCCATTGGGCTAATGGAGTCAAGTAAGATGGCGTAACTGGACTAGGTTTCTTAACAAATGATGGTTTCACAGGGCAAGATGGTCAAACAGGGAACAAACAAAGACTTGGGATAAATGGGATGCTTTCAAAACGGGTGAAGGGTAGTTAAGAATCCTTTAACTTTTTTGAAAAGGTAATGTGGATGATTACTAATAAAGAGAAGTTAAGTATTCTTTAATACATAATCAAAGTGACAAAACTAGAAAACAGGAGCAATTAAGATTTCACTGTTTATTCTAATTCAGAAGAAAACATAGAAAATGATAACTTTTGAAGACAGAGTGCAATCAAGCATATTCTGAATTACTCTTTTTTGTTTATCATTTAGATGTGAAACAGAGATGATATAATAAACAAGGAAAACTTTAAAACATAAGGTATAGAGGACTTATTGATCTATTGTTTGATTCAAGAAATCTGTGAAACGTCCCTTGCATTAATTCTTTGTCCAGCAAGCCATGCGAAAATTTGATCCAATCAGCATTTTATTCCAACTAGTATTACAACAATGTATATGAATCCAAATAAAATACTTCAAATGAAGAAGTATTTATACTAATTGTAAACTGAAATATCTTGAAAAAATATCAAGATTAGTTTCACAAATATCTCCAACTGTTTACATTAATAGAACTTAAATAAAGGATATTCAAAACTAATGAATCTATTTGGCACTATTTCTATGGATTTATGGTGAAAAACAAGAGAAAGTTGAATTTGGTAGCAACTCTTAATTGATGATGAGGCATCCCAGTCACTAATTGCATCCTTCCTTTGTGCATTCTGCCCCAGAAATTCTGCAAACTTAAGTTCCAATGATACGCTTTTATATCTCAATCCGTGATATATATGTAAAAAGTGAAAGCGGTTTTTGTATATAAGAATGTTTTCGAGATAAACCTCTCTCAGTTTCCCAAACTTCATCTCCAACTACTCACAATATTCTCTACAAAATGATGTCAAAAACAGGACTTTGCACAAACTGAAAAATAGGCTGTGAAGACATGCACTTATCTCCTTCTTGGTAATACCTGTGTAAAAAGTGAGATAGGGTTTTGTAGCTTAGCCTGTTAGGAACAAAATGATCTTCCAGTTTCTTGAAATAATTCTTGGATTAGCCACAATAGTTTCTACAAAACTATGACTTAAACAGGAAATTTCTGAAGAATGTACCATTTTTTCTCTAATTTCATCTTTTAACCTTAAACTTCTTTTGACTGTTTTTCACTTTTACTTTGGATAAACTTCATTGTAGCTGGTGAAAGTGTTTTCATCTTTTTTTAACTCTCAATGTCTTCATATTTACTTTTACTATTTACTTTTTACTTTTACTACTTTGTTTTTCATCTGTCTTTACTTTGTCCTGAACTTGTATGCTATGTTTTGTAACTGTCTTCCCTGTTGTTTATCTTCATGATAGCTGATTTACTTGACTTGGTCTTCAATCTGATACTCTTTAATCCTGATACACTTTGAGTGTTCTTTACTGTGTCCTTTTACCTTCACTGTGTAGTTTAGGTTTTTTACTGTCTGTTTCAACAATAAATCCTTTTAATTCCATGTTTCCTTTGCTTGTCTTTTAACTGTATGTTTTATTTTCCATGTCTATTTGAATAGATTTGATAACCATCTTGGAGTAAACAAGTCTTATGACTAGTATTAAGACAGGTTATCCAAGGATGTGGTCTTCTGATCACCTGTAAAACAAAATAAACTGTTAAGAATGGATTGGTTTGCACGGGAGGTTGAAAAGGTTTCATTTCAGCTTGAGAGGTCTGTGGAGTGAGCTCATAATGATTTTTGGGAGGTAAACCATGTTTGAATTGCTTAACAGAGGTTTAAGGTGGCGTAGCATACTACAGCGAAAATGCCATTTGTTCGCTTTATTTCACAAAACGAATGTTGGCGGGGTTTTTTGCATTTAATTGGGCGAATGATGTTAGTGGAATCAGATTGATGTCAGCGAAGGGTGGTAAGCGGTTTGATCACACCGCTTTTGGAGACGGGGTAGTTTTGGATGGAGGGCAAGCGAGCATGTTAGCTACATGACGCGTGGCTTTGGTACAGGCGGAAAACCGCCTGGCGATTGCGAGTTAACGCGTGATGGTAAGTGGGGTTGCGATATCACTATCGACCGTTAGATGACAAGGAAGAGATCGAATGGCGGATGGGCAAGGGACATGGCGGGTAGTTATGCAGTAGGCCCGACACGATAAAATGATGTTTTAATTATATTGGGGGCATTTTGATTGGTCGGGGGATGGTTATTAGTTAACCGGGGGTTAACTAATCTCATGTTTCATGAAGTAGGGAAATTTTAGGTTCTTAATGAATTACAGATTAATTCATTAATCCTTTTTTAAACTATGACTATGGTCGTATTCAACCAGGGGCGGAATATATAAAATGTCGGGGTTTTATATATAGTTAAATAATACGGGAAGGGGAATATTTTTTTTGGGATTTATATAATATGTGTGTTAATCGTTAATATGACTATGAAGTGAAAAAGCGCCAAGTTAAAATATTTCATGTATATATTTAAACTTAGGCTAAAGATAAAAAGGTATTTTTTAGGTGATATGGTGAATTATTCCTAAGTAAAATAAGATTTTTACCTAGGCAATGACTTTATGAAATCAAATGAATGGTTTATGGATGATTCTAAGTACTTGGGCTCTTAAATCATAGGGCCGAGGGTCCAGTTTCTCCAAAAGTTAGAGAAATGTTGTGAGTCCCTTTAATTTTCAAAGTCCTTAATACTTTAGGGGGAATTAGTGAAATCTTTTAGGAAAAAATGTGAATGGAAGTTAGTTATTTGACTTTGTCTTGCTTGAACTGCATCAAGTATAATGTCTGCCTTGCATTTGTAATAAGAGTGAAAATTAATACATTTAGAGACACTATTAATGACAAGTATCATTCTGTAACACCATCTACTTATCCTACCTACTTTAACGTAGCATTTTTTCCTTCTTTATTTGGGTGCACTTAGACTGGCAAACCCTTATCAATCTTCTTTTTCTTTTACATGGAAAGCCTACCTAAGTCTACACTTATTACATCCAAGGGCTTAGATTAAACTATTGAGCTCCTTTTTATTTACTCTACCTATCTACTTATCTGCCAAGTTTAAATAGTTTGGTCAAATTTTATTCTCTATTCTACAACATGAAATTGAAAAATGAATGAGCCAAGTTTAAACGGTTTGACTCTTCATGAAGTGTGGCAAAAGTAACAAGTTGCACACAATTGTTTATTGCATAAGAGTAAAAAGTAGTGGCATTTAAACTTGCACACTTTCTTGGTCTATTTTTTTTTGGGGTTCATTTCTTTCACTTTTTTGACCATTTTATTCTTTTTACCCTTTGATTTTTCTTTTAGGGTATACCCTCTTTACATTTTTTAAATCTTTTGATTTTTTGGAAATATGGAAAACCTTTGCAACAAGAAAGGTATAAACATATTACAGAGCTCATCAAGTCAATCATGAAATATGACACTTATTGGTATAGGAGCATAACACTAGCTCCACTTGGGGATGGCTTTTCCTGGTGAAAAGTCAAGAACAGCAGGTCAGATGGTCTTCTGAATGAGTTTGACTGTGATCTGATATCTCCTTTTGCTGGTTGCTTTATTGTATGTATGACATTAACACTTATGAAGCTTAGTTCCTTCTCTTCAGGCCTCAACTCCAACAAGTTACTATCCAATCAATACCAAACCTTTATTCTTCCTACTTGAATCCCACTTGAGAACCTTGTAACTTAGGTAGGAATCTTCAGTCTTGGCCTTTTTATCAAAAATCTTTTTAACCTTTTCCTGCACAACTTGAGATCTGGCCTGAAACTAAAAGGTGCTACAATATTCAAACCAAATTAATAAACCATCAAGATCTTAGGGCCTTTTGATTGGATTCAAATCTTTAAGAATTTATTTCATAATCTACTAAAAACTGAATTAAATCAAACTGAAATCCTACCTACTTACTCTAATCAGATTTTTGATTGTTGGTTAGGTAAAATGAAACAACCAATGCAACCACTCAAGCATCATATACATTGGTGACCTTTGTTGCATGTGCTTGTTGGTGTTTAAAATTGAGATCTTGCAATCAAATTTAGCTTTGATAACCTTTGAGAAGATAAGGAAATTCCCGATCTCCTTTGTTGGATCTAGAAATTGTACAAAAGGATCTTGTAACATATATACAATATTATTGAACTGATTCAAACAATTGTACATCTGTTGTGTATGGCCTACATGCCATGAAATTGAAATATCACTTTTATCTTTATCACCCTGCATGTTTTCAACTGCATTTTGTGATGATATTTCTACTGATTGTAATGTCTGTTTGGTGAAACCATTATTATCTTGATTTTGAATCTCATATTCTGTTAATGTAGAAAACTTATGATTGCTTTCATCATCCAACCTATCAGCTATTGGATCATAAAGAACTTGGAAGGATTGCTGCAACTTATTACATATAGGTTCAAATGGAACTTCGTAGATTTCTACAAGCTGCTCCTCCTTTTCTTTAAAAAAATTATACCACATTTCCTTTAAAAATTGAAATGATTCAAAACAAAGAGGTAGGGAATCATCTTGGATCATTTGATCATATGTTCTAGCTTCCAAGTCTTCTTCTGCAACCTAACATTCAATGGCATTTTGGGGCTGCAAATCTAGATATGAGAAGTCTTGAACAAAGATTTTATTGCCTTCTAGATAGTTAATATCAAGACTTATTGACGTTTGATTTCTAATTGCATGATAGTTATCTCTGATAAACTGAAATGAATCAAAACAAAATGGTAAAGTTCCTTCATTGATTTCAAAATTTTCTACACTTTCCTCCTCATTCTCATAGTTTAAATGAACAAGCTAATCACTATTTTCAAGTTGTTGAACCTGAACTTCCTTATTCCCCAAATTAGCTTCTGATTCCTCTGCAAGGTTAATTTGGATTTGAGAAACATAATCATCATCATATTGATCATATTTGGGCGAATCATCAAAAGAAGTAATATCATCAAATATACACATTCGATTAGGAGATTGCTCCTCCACATATTGCTCTATGAATCTATCTTCTGGTCTATGGTAGATTGAGTTGGTAGGAATTTGTTCATGAATATCAACCTCTTAATTTTGTGAAACAAATGTGTCATGGTAATTTTGAACGAAAAATTCAACTTTCATGGTGATCTTCTGCATCATTTCCTCTATTTTCTTATCAAAATGTCGAGTTTTTCCTCTTTCTCTTATTTCAACTTTTCTCTTCTAATTTTCAGATTAACTTCTACATCTACTGCCATTTTCTGCACCTGTTCCATTGTTGAGGGGTTTCTTTCTCTTAGATGAAATTCTACCTCTGAATCAAATGCTCTTGGGTAATGCAATAGAGCTGAATCAGGGGGAGGTCTTATATTTAATGGTATTGAATAATAGGCTTGATTAAATCTGTCTGAAAATTGTTGTATTGTTTTATCTGGATGTCTTTTTAACTGATTATATTCTTCTATGATTATGAGAAAATTGACTTTGATTATCCATTTATCAAGGAAGAGTTTGAGAAAATGCTCGAGATTTGAGATGCTTGCCTTAGGTAGGGTTCTGAACCAACTCTTAACTTTGTCTTGCAAAGAAAGAGCAAAAAGCCTAATACTAACATCCTCTTCATCTACTTCAAATAAGTTAAGATAATCTTCAAAAGCTTGAATATGTTTTTGGGCAGTGATACCATTCTCTCCATCAAACCTAGGGAGATACTTGGGATAATCATTAGGGAAAGCATGGAGTGTAGGAGGTAAAATGAGTGGTTTATATCTATCAGGAACTTTATGATGTACTGGAATATGTATAGCGATTGTATGATTAGTCTTAATTTTTTGATTCTCCTTAATTGGAAAATGATCTTCATAAGAATTAGAAGATTGTTGTTCAAATGTGTAAGGAGACTTTATATCTACATTTTTCAAAGGAAAATAATAAAAATTTAATTTAAATCATCTCTAAAATACAATATACATTGAAAAACTTTATCAATGAGAAAGAACATAATGTCTTGGATAACAATCAGAGTTAAAAGCCTGATATTTTCCCATAGTTCTTTTAGGTTCATTCCTCCAGTGGAGTCTTTATTGTAGAATTGATTTTGGAGTCACCAGGTGGATGATTTTAACCTTTGTGTGTCTGATCCCTATCCACCATCATAGATCAGATCTAAACCTGTAAAACAATTCTGAAGAAAAAGTTAGTTCTCCAAGAAACCAAATTTTGATTATTTTATGATTATTTTGCTTTTTTATGAATTTTCAAAACAACTTCTGTGATTTCTTTAAGGGGATTTAGATTTGAAATTTAAACTTTCTTAAAGACTTATTTGACAAGAGGATCTGATCAAGTATTTGGAACCAAATGTCCAATCTATAAACTAGACCCGAGATAGACTGAAGCAGTATTCATTTACTTCTGCAATTGCAAAGCAAAAGCATTTGTAAGGCTACCTGGCTAACTTCAGGCTGTGTCTGTAGCTTATAAAGTAAACAATAGTAACAAACAAATTATTTAGGTCCCCAATGGAGTTGCCACTATGTTATCACTTAGGTTTTCCCAGAAGTTGTAAGAAGGGGAAAGGAGGCCTAGGTAACCACAAACCAATTCTTTAGACACAGATTCTAGCCAATCTGCATCGAGAGAGGGCTCTCTCTTTAAGTTTTAGCTTTGTTTTTTAAAGATATTAGGCTAGTTGTGAAGTTTAGGAGTTTTGTTTGAGTTTGGGTGGTGAGATTCAATAGCAAAGGGATAAGACTGAGTAGTTTAGGCCATTGGGCTAATGGAGTCAAGTAAGATGGCTTAACTGGACTAGGTTTCTTAACAAAGGATGGTTTCATAGGGCAAGATGGTCAAACAGGGAACAAACAAAGACTTGGGATAAATGGGATGCTTTCAAAATGGGTGAAGGGCAGTTAAGAATCCTTTAACCTTTTTGAAAAGGGAATGTATATGATTACTAATAAAGAGCAGTTAAGTATTCTTTAATACATAATCAAAGAGACAAAACTAGAAAATAGGAGCAATTAAGATCTCACTATTTATTCTAATTCATAAGAAAACATAGAAAATGATAACTTTTGAAGACATAGTGCAATCAAACATATTCTGAATTACTATTTTTTGTTTATCATTCAGATGTGAAATAGAGATGATATAATAAACAAGGAAAACTTTAAAACATAAGGTATAGAGGAATTATTGATCTAGTGTTTGATTCAAGAAACCTGTGAAAATTCCCTTGCATTAATTCTTTGTCTAGCAAGCCATGCAAAAATTTGATCCAATCAGCACTTTATTCCAAAAACTAGTATTACAGCAATGTCTATGAATCCACACAAAATACTTCAAATGAAGAGGTATTTATACTAATTGTAAACTGAAATATCTTGAAAAAATATCAAGATTAGTTTCACAAATATCTCCAGCTGTTTACAATAATACAACTTAAATAAAGGACATTCAAAACTAATGAATCTATTTGGCACTATTTCTATGGATCTATGGTGAAAAACAAGAGAAAGTTGAATTTGACAGCAACTCTTGGTTGATGATGAGGAATTCCAGTCACTAAATGCAACCTTCCTTTGTGCATTCTGCCCCAGAAATTCTGCAAACTTAGGTTCCAATGATACGCTTTTATATCTCAATTCATGATAGATATGTAAATAGTGAAAGACGTTTTTGTAGCTACGAATGTTTTTGAGATAAACCTCTCTCAGTTTCCCAAAATTCATCTCCAGAAGTTCACAATATTCTCTGCAAAGCAATGTCAAAAACAGGACTTTGCACAAACTGGAAAATAGGCTGTGAAGACATGCACTTATCTCCTTCTTGGTAATACCTGTGTAAAAAGTGAGATATTTTTTTGTATATTGGCCCGTGAGGAACAAAAACCTCTTCCAGTTTCTTGAAATACTTCTTGGGTTAGCCACAATAGTTTCTGCAAAACTATGACTTAAATAGGAAATTTCTGAAGAATGTACCATTTTTGCTCTAATTTCATCTTTTAACCTTAAACTTCTTTTGACTGTTTTTCACTTTTACTTTGGATAAAATTCATTGTAGCTAGTGAAAGTGTTTTCATATTTGTTTAACCCTAAATGTCTTCATATTTACTTTTACTGTTTACTTTTTACTTTTACTGCTTTGTTTTTCATCTGTCTTTAATTTGTCATGAACTTGTATGCTCTATTTTGTAGCTCTCTTCCCTGTTGTTTATCTTCATGATAGCTGATTTACTTGACTTGGTCTTCAATATGATACTCTTTAATCCTGATACACTTTGACTGTTCTTTACTGTGTCCTTTTACCTTCGTTGTGTAGTTTAGGTTTTTTACTGTCTGTTTCAACAGTAAATCCTTTTAATTCCATGTTTCCTTTGCTTGTCTTTTAACTGTATGTTTTATTTTCCATGTCTGTTTGAATAGATTTGGTAACAATCTTGGAGTAAACAAGTCTTATGACTAGTATTAAGACAGTTTATCCAAGGCTGTGGTCTTCTGATCACTAGTAAAACAAAACAAATTGTTAAGAAAGCATTGGTTTGCATGAGAGGTCGAAAAGGTTTCATTTTAGCTTGAGAGGTCTATGGAGTGAGTCCAGAATGCTTTTCGGGAGGTAAGCATGTTCGAATTGGTTAACAGAGGTACTACAATGAAAATGACATTTGTTCACTTTATTTCACAAAATGGAGGTTGGCGGGGTTTTTTGCATTTAATTGGGCAAATGACATCAGCGGAATCAGATTGACGTCAGTGGAGCGTGGTAAGCAGTTTGATCGCACCGCTTTTGGAATTGGGGCAGTTTTGGATGGAGGGCAAGCGAGCATGTTAGCTACGTGACGCGTGGCTTTGGTATGGGCGGAAAACCTCTTGGCGATCGCGAGTTAACATGGGGTGGTAAGGGGGGTCGCAATATCGTTGTCGACTGTCGGATGACAAGGCAGAGATCGGACGACGGATGGGTAGGGGACATGGCGGGTAGTTATGCAGCGGGCCCAACATGATAAAACGATGTTTTAATTATATCGGGAGTGTTTTGATTGGTCGAGGGATGGTTATTAGTTGACCGGGGGTTAACTAATCCCATGTTTCGTGAAGCGGGGAGGGTTTAGGTTCTTAATGAATTACAGATTAATTCATTAATCCTTTTTTAAACTATGACTATGGTCATATTCAACCGGGGGCGAAATATATAAAATGTGGGGTTTTATATATAGTTAAATAATACGGGAAGGGGAATATTTTTTTCGGGATTTATATAATATGTGTGTTAATCGTTAATATGACTATGAAGTGAAAAATTGCCAAGTTAAAATATTTCATGTATATATTTAAACTTAGGCTAAAGATAAAAAGGGATTTTTTAGGTGATATTGTGAATTATGCCTAAGTAAAATAATATTTTTACTTAGGCAATGACTTTATGAAATCAAATGAATGGTTTATGGATGATTCTAAGTACTTGGGCTTTTAAATCATAGGGCCAAGGGTCCAGTCCCTCCAAAAGTCAGAGAAATGCTCTGAGCCCCTTTAATTTTCAAAGTACTTAATACTTTAGGGGGAAGTAGTGAAATCTTTTAGGGAAAAATGTGAATGGAAGTTAGTTATTTGACTTTGTCTTACTTGAACTGCATCAAGTATAATGTCTGCCTTGCACTTGTAATAAGAGTGAAAATTAACACATTTAGAAACATTATTCATCACAAGTATCATTCTGCAACAACATCTACTTACCCTACCTACTTTAACCTAGCATTTTTTCCTTCTTTATTTGGGTGCACTTAGACAGAAAACCATTATCAATCTTCTTTTTCTTTTACATGGCAAGCCTACCTAAGTCTACACTTATTACATCCAAGGGCTCAGATTAAACTGTTGAGCTCCTTTTTATTTACTGTACCTATCTACTTATCTGCCAAGTTTAAACAGTTTGGTCAAATTGTCTTCTCTATTCTACAACATGAAATTGAAAAATGAATGAGCTAAGTTTAAACAGTTTGAATCTTCATGAATTGTGGCAAAAGTAACAAGCCGCACATAATTGTTTATTGCATAAGAGTAAAAAGTAGTGGCATTTAAACTTGCACACTTTCCTGGTCTATTTTTGTTTGGGGTTCATTTCTTTCACTTTTTTGACCATTTTATTCTTTTTACCCTTTGATTTTTCTTTTAGGGTATACCCTCTTTACATTTTTTAAATTTTTTTATTTTTTGGAAATAAGGAAACCTTTGCAACAAGAAAGGTATGAACATATTACAGAGCTTATCAAGTCAATCATGAAATGTGACACCTATTGGTATAGGAGCATAACATGTTGCATGACATTTGAGGTATGTGTTTTAACTTTATATGATGGTTTGGGTGATGTAAATACTTTCTTTAAAGATTATGAAAGGCAGGTACCAGTATGTCAGAGACTATTAGCACTGGATCAAGCGCTGAGGACTACGCCTACTAGATGGTGGGGTACACATAAGAAGAATATAGGAGATTGGAAGAAACGTAGGATTTTGATGTGGGTAAGATTTGGACAAGTAGAAACAAAGCTCGTAGACAAGTCTGATGGCCAAATGATCCTAGAGACCACATACAACTATGTATGGAAGCTTGGGGAGAAATTCTGTGAGAAGAATGGGTGCATGGGTTCATCCACACCCTGGAAATGATCCCTCAGAACTCATATTTCGAAATTGAACTTTGACATGGCACTGCTAGTTGGGCAGAGATGGTGGATGTATTTGTGATGACATTCAAATTTGAAGATGACTGCCCACATATAGATGCAGCTCTAAATATAGTTAAGAATAGGATTTTTGAAAACTAGGTTCCAGTTATCTAGCAACCTAATTGGGTTGCACATATCTAGAATGTGATAGAAGGCTATAATATCACTACATAAGAGGATGAAGATCCTCGCAACATTGATATCAAATAGTTAGAGGGACATCGCGAAGTAAATGGACCTGAGATAAAGATACTTGATATAACAAATCCATTGAAGACAAGGAAGGTGAATATAGGGTCAGAAGATGAACCAAAGTATGCGGCTATAGGAGATTACTGGGACGAAGACACTATCAGCGAGATAAGATATTTGTTGCATGAATACCAAGAGTTGTTTCCCACTAAATTTTCAAACATGAAAGACATCATAGAGGATTTGGGAGTTATGAGGATTCCTTTGAAGCTTGATGCAAAGCCTGTTAAGCATATGCCTTATAGACTGAACCCAAAGTATAATGAAAAGGTAAAAGAAGAATTGGACAAGATGTTAACAGTGGGGATAATTGTACCTATCAAAGATTCTGAATGGGGAAGTCCCATGGTAGTTCATCAGAAGAACAAAAAAGGGTAAATTAGAATCTACATTGACTTGAGGAAGTTGAATTATGCATGCCTGCATGACCCTTTCCCTGCACCATTCATAGACGAAGTGTTGGATAATGTAGGAGGACAAGAGGCTTAGGCTTTTACATATGGATTCTTAGGGTATCATCAAATCAAAATTGCACTAGAAGACAGACATAAGACGACATTGCCACATAATGGGGCTCCTATCAGTATACAATGATGCCTTTTAGGTTGAAGAATGGACCTTCTATTTTCTCTAGAGTTGTAATTGCAAATTTCAAGGAATACATACACAAATTTTTGGAAGTTTACTTCGACGATTGGACAGTATTTGGGCTATTAAATAAGCATGTGGTGAGATTAAGGTTGATGTTGGATACATGTAGGAAGTATCCGATATCTCTATGGAAGTGCATCTTTTGTGCGCCATTTGGAATAATGTTGGGACATGTATTTTGTAAACAAGGATTGATGGTGGATCCAGCAAAGATGACAGTCATTGTGAACCTACCAGCACCAAAAATAGTAAGGAAACTATGTACTTTTCTAGGACACACTGGTTACTACAAGACTTATAAAAGGATATGCGCAAATAACTTCGTCGAAGGAGAAGTTGTTGAAGAAGGATGTGACCTTCCAGTTGGATGAAGAATGCCAGAAGAGCTTGTATGTACTAGAAGAAAATATGGTAATTGCACCAATTCTAGTGTTATTGGACTGGAAGAAAAAGTTTCATGTGCATGTTGATGCATCTTACATAGCTTTGGGAGTAGTACTAGTGTAGTTGAGATCATGGGATATTGATCATCCCATAGAATTTGAAATTAAGAAGTTTTCTAAGGTAGAAAATAATTACAACACAACAAAAAGTGAGTGTTTAGCCATGGTGTATGCACTACAGAAGTTCAGACATTACTTGTTGGGAGCACATTTTAAGATGTTCACAGATCATTTGGTTCTAAAGTACTTGGTGAATAATCTTGTTTTAGGATTTAAGATTTGTCGATGGTTTTTATTATTCCAAGAATATGACTTCGAATTTATAGTGAAGACGGAAAGATTGAATGTTGGGACTGATCACCTATCCAAGATAGAGACAGGAGAATAACCTACAAGTATTGAAGACCATTTGCCTAATGTACAACTTTTTATAATTAAAGTCACAGATGATCACTTCGCAGATATTATTCGGTTTTTTTCCATAGGAATAATGATTGTGGAGTACACTACAAAGAAAAAGATGGAATTGGTGGTTCGAGCAGTTGCTTTTTCGTTGATTGCGAGACACTTGTATAAAATGGGATTGGATGAAGTACTGCAAAGATATGTCCTTGAACATGAAAGACATAAAATTTTGATGGAAGTTCATGGAGGAGTTACAGGTGGGAATTATGCAAGAAAATCCAGTACCTAGAAGATTTTGAGAGTCGGGTTATCATGGCCTACAATGCATAAGGAAGAAAAATAATTTTATCAATAATGTGATGTAAGTCAAAGGACAAAAAGTCCATCCACAAGAGATGAAATGCCGCTAGTACCACATGTGACTTTGTAGGCTTTTGATAAATGGAAAATTGACTTTGTTTGACCTATCAGTCCACCAGGGAAAAGGACTGGTACAAGATATATCATCACCATGACTGATTATTTGAAAAGGTGGGCTCAGGAAAAATTGGTAAAGGATTGTAGTTTAGAAACTACCGCGAAGTTCATTTTTGAGTATATATTGTCTAGATTTGGCTGTCTGAATAAGACGATTGAAGCACTAACCGAGGAATTCGAAGTTTACGATCAGAATAACACTCCCTATCATCCTTATGAAAATGGGATAGTGGAATCTTTCAATAATATTTTAGAGAATGCATTGACCAGGGTGTGCAATGTAAACATAGATGACTAAGACTTGGAGATTCCAATGATGTTGTGTGATACATAACAACATGCAAGAAATTGACTGGGCAAACACCTTTCAGGTTGGTATATGGACAAGAAGCAGCTATTCCTATGGAATACTTTGTTCCAAGTCTAAGAATTGTAGTTGTCATAGATATGGTGGGCCCCAACATGATGAATGAAAGAATGTCATAGGTACTAGCTTTAGAAAAGGATAGATTCATAGCAGGATTCCATCATTAGGTGCAAAAAGCAAGGGAGAAATCTTGGTATTACAGACACATCAAAAAGATATATTTCAAAAAGGGGATCTTGCATTATTATATGATAGTAAGTTCACGAAGTTCCCGGGAAAATTCAAAATGCATTGGTTGGGGCCATACATCGTCAAGAAAATTTGAGATGGTGGTGTTGTTCAACTCATGAAATGGAATGATCAGATGATTCCATGACAAGTGAATGCTAGTAAACTGAAGATATACAAGGATGACTATGTCCCTAGATCCTTGCGGTGAAAAATGAAGGAAAGGAAGTCTTAGTGCCACTTGCAGTTGAAAGTGGGCATGAGACTATAAACTACTCTGCGGGAAGGGAATTCACTGAAGGAAGGTTGTTGCGCAATACTCATGAGTATGATGAAGCTCGAAGGAGCAGCGATGAAGAAGAGATGGCTACACCAAAGGGGAAATCTAACAAAGTTAGCTGGAAATATGACCGTTGGAAGGAAAAAGGACACTATTAAAATGAAATTACTATTGAGAGGCACCAGAGAAAAGAATTTATAAAGCACAACTGGTTGTATATAGCCCATATTTGCATTAAATGAGCCAAATCTAAGGCAATCATGAGCTTGGGAATTCAAAATTGTTATAAAAACGACATACCACACCACATTTTACACTTTGCTGCCTAGAGAGATCAGAAATTGCACCTAAGTAAAAAATAGCTATTGCATGTCTGAGAGGAGTTGGAAAGAATTGGTGAGGATATTCAAGAAGAAAGGGGTAGCTGGTATCATGGAGTCACAAGCAAGGAATAATGCAGGGGAAAATGTACCCATGTCCTCGACGTGCTTAAAGTTGCCAAAAAGGTTCCTATACAACCACAATCACAGCCATAGAAGATGAAGGAGAAGAAACTAGCTGAGGTCTCTATAACAGAATTAAGAACATCACTACAGAAGAAGACATAGAAGGAAGTGTGGGTGAAGAACATAGAGGACAAAGGAAAAAATCCCATGCAAAAAGGAAAGAGACCGATGCTGTAAGAGGGATCTCGGTAGGCCCATGATAGTGAGGAAGAAGCTGAGTTTCAATGGAAGGAGACAAAGGATGTGGAGATTCCCTTTCTTCTCCTAGCATACATGCCACCGAGAAAGTCAGGCGCAAAGCCGGTTAGGGAGCCAAAGGAAGGGAAATTTGCTAACTACATGCCACTATTGCTAGAGGAGGTGCCTTTCAAAGGAGAAGTGTTGGTGAATATCCCCTAGCTCAAATTGGAAGACTGAGATTTCAATGGCAGAAGCAAATTCCCATATTTTGAGCCCAGTAGGTACCTAAATAAAGTTTACTACCCATATAGCAAAGTTACAATATTAGAGCAGTAGGAATGGGTTGTGGGAGTGCAGAGAGCAGGGCTTTTGAACATGTTGAATGTGCCACATTTCGGTCAAATCCCATTCAATACAATCTATGTGTGACAACTCCTCACACTGGTGCATGATGATTTCATTTGGCTAGGGATGAGGATCTTAATTGATGAGATAGTCATCAAAAGAATAACAACACTGCCATATGAAGGAAAGGACCCCGTGGATGAATTTGTGGGTAGAAACAATGACAAGGATATGGTCCAAATGGTGAAAGAAAATTTTGGGTTAGTAAATATCCTATGGGTATGAGATAAAATCCACCGAGGATCAAGGTGTGTGCTTCATCGCACATATATTAGCTGGGAAGATCATGAGAAAGTGCAAGGCCAATGAGGTGCCTGTAGTAGTAGTATCATTGGTAGAGCAATGTAGCACAGGGGTCTAGTTCAACTAGACTTCTTATCTTTGTAATTTTGATGGATTGCAAGGAAGTACGGGAAGAAGGCAAGACCTTCCACTATGCCTGCTTGTTAATTCTTATTGCACTTCTTGCATGGAAGGAGCTGGAAGATACTCAATTTCCAACTATTGAGGTGGATGTATGCGAAGTAGTGAGGTGTGCTTCGCTATGGTTTATGAAGGATCTGACACATAGAATGGAGAACAAGATGTTCTTTGTAGTCATGTCAATGGATTTTCATATGGTGGTGAATCAATATCCTAGACCGACACCGACCTTATACAAACAATACTATCACATTACAGAGTTTAAGGCAGACTTTCATAGGGAATATGTGAAAGTGAGGAATGATCTGATGGAGACATGGCATCCATTTCAATACTTGGTAACATAAGATGATCTCCTCGCAGTAGTGTAGGATTCGTTGGAGGAATGGATGACTTTACCAAGTGGAACGGTTGGAGAAGTTGGGACAGAGAAGGGTACTTCGCAGGGTGAGGATATGAGTAGGAAGGATGTCGATGTAGATACAAAAGAAATAGGTTGAGGATAGAAACAAGAAGAGCACCTCAGCAATGCAGAGGTATCAGAAGATTTTCCCTTTGTGGTAAAAATGCGGCCAAGAAAAAAACAAAAGGTGGATAAGAATAAGGGAACAATGCTACTTGTCCTCACTGATGGGGACATCGATGAGATAGTAGAAAAGATCCAAGAGATAAACACAAAAACGTGGTATAAGATTGATGATTGCTACAAGACAATCTTGGCTGAGGTATAATAGGGCATCACGGAGTTGAAGGCATTGCCACAAGATGTGAGCCAAATAGAGCAAGTAACCTAGCCACTGCGACTATAACAAAGACATGAAACAACCTACGAAGTTGGGATGTTACACATGCCATTTGGGGCACTAATATTTGAAGCAACAATAGATAGAGAGAAAGACAAAGCATGACGCAGTATATAGATGAATTTTGTTGCGCTACCCCTCCATATGTTGCGTGAATTTCACCAAGGCATCACTACAAAATTGCAGGAATGAGAGCAACATATGTCATTGTTAAAAGAAAAGGCGGATTTGTAGAAAGAAACGATGCATATGGAACTGAAGAAATTATCCAAGGATAAGGAGGAAGCGAGGCAGTAATGAAAATAGTTGGAGAAGGCCATTGCTAAGACTTGCAACAAATTTCTAGACATGCAAGTCCATGAGGATGAAGCACCATCAGAAAAGGTCACGAAGCTCGCCCTCGTGATCAAGGACTAACAAAATGATATAGCTAAGCTAAAATTTGATTACGAATTGAAGATATCAGAGCTGAAAATAAGGTTGTAGCCAAGTTCGCTACCAGAGGTTCGGGATCAGAGACAAAGTGACCTCATTGCGACATTGAAAGGCATATCTAATACAGTAGTAGATTTTGGAAAGCTGCTGGATGATATGATCCAGATTTGGATCTCATTACAGGAGGATCGAAATGTCTTGAAAATTGAGGAGGAACTATAGGCCAAGAAGAAGCGACGCGATGAGATGCTGGCATCTATGAAGACCTTACCAGTCTTATAGAGGCTTGCCAACATTTTCGAAGGAAAGAACCTCCAGACACAAATAGATGATCTTTAGAGGAAATCATAGATATTGTAGGAGAGGACTCAGCTGTGGTAGGAGGAAGCCCTGAAAATTTCCCAGGAAGTGGATGAAAGGCTAAAGGAATTGAAGAGAAGGGAAGTGGAGTTATTGCAGAAGATTGTTGGCCCTACTATAGAAGCTTTGTTGAAGGAAGTGTGACAGGAAGAAAATTGATGGTAGAAACACTCCAGTATTACAATGCAGTATACAATGGGAACGTATTGAAGATCAAGGGAGTCGAAGCTGAGTGACTTAGGATGAGTCATGGGTTAGTGTTGGTGTCCTATTGGGCATGGCCCAACTTGGTCCAATTTTTGGGTAAAAGACCCCGCGGAAGGAGGAGAAGACTGTGCAAAGCTAGCAGAGATATATTCATCGCACAATCTTTTAGGGCTTTGGGGATGGGATAAAGGCATTATTTTGTAATAGGTATCGAGTATTAGTCCTTTTTCTGTGGATCCATGGTATGTGGACCTTTTGTAAATATAAAATGTATTTAAGGATGTGAAATACCTTAGCGAAAGGTAATAGAATGTAATGAAATATCATAAATGATCGAATATCTATATTCACATTTGTAGTCTATAATTTTTGGGAAGGCTCCACAATTGAGTGTGTGGAGGCCTAGAATAGTCTGCAACTGAGTGCATAGACCACCTGCAGCTAAGTGCGCAGTTTGAAGATGTAGATGTATTGAAAGACTTATATTAATAAAGAAGAAGTTTTGGCGAAGAATTGTATATCTCTTTGTGTTTAGTCTTTGTTGTTATATATGGTTTTCACTGAATTATGCGAAGAAATGTAAGAAATATTGTTATTTGTTAGATTTTATGGGTTTAATGTGATTCTGTTAAATTAATCATCTACATGCAAAGTTCTACGATCAATATAGAGTAGAAGTAAACACATGAAGCCACTATGTGGATATCCCTTTGGTTGCAGAAGCCTGGTTCTACAACCTCCCATAACTGATTTGGGTGAGATTGCAATCCACTTGCAGGTCATTGCCAAAGGGGCCAATAGTTTATGGTTTTGTTGGTGCGCAACACACTCTAAACTTGGGTAAACTCCCTAGGACCAACAAAAACTTTAAGTGTCCAAGAGTATGAGAGAGAGAGTAGAAAATGAGTGCTCCAAAACTAAAATTACAAAAGTCTCAACTAACAAAAGCCATGCATTGATCCTCAAAAGACTTTTTATTTATGAGGACTCTACTTTCTTCAATTTTTCGTTATTTTCGTCCACACATGCAACCTGTGATCTTTCACCTTCTTTTTCTCCTAGTTTCCATTATTTTCATAAATAAAATGCCAATAAATGTCTCATGCTTTTCCAAAAACTTTGTCATTTCCTTCGCGAATTTCCAGAGCCATTAATTAATCACAAGTGATCCCCATCACTATGTTTTTTCCCAACATTCAACTTGGAATATGTGTCCCATGACCATAGTTATTATTTTTTCCTTTATTAACTTTATTACACAGATTTTCGACTAATTTTGTTAGACATAACCACATTTTAGCCCTGGCCTTGAATGTAATAGATTATATTACTCTTTAGGATTGATACATAATATAATAATTCCATTTTTACACCTAATTCCTTTTTGAGTATATGAAAATTGTTGGTGTAATGTATGGTTGGATTCATATATACATTTCTTTGTTAAATTAAACACTTGTTACCATGCCACTTTTGGATTTACCTTCTATGGCTGGCCTTGTATTTTGTGGTTCTACATTCTACATATGCATTTATTTTTCTCTGGGAATCATATGAGTTATATAGATTATAATGTTGGAATACACAATTGTCCTGTGAGTACAATCAATTTATATTATTGGATTCTTATGTTTTTCTATTATGAGTTGACCATTTTCATAATAGTACTACATAGCTCTTTAATAACCAATCTATACCATTAGTTTTGGACTCCTTTTGTGATATTTATACTACCACCTTAGATTGACTAAATTCAATTAACCTTATGTCATTTTGACAAAAGATAAAAGTTATATATTGCATTATTGTCCAATCACATACAAGCTAGCTACTCTTTCCTATATATGTGTGTGTGTGTGTGTGTGTGAAACTTTTATTGGTTTATAATGTATTATTATTCTATTTATCAACATTCTCTGGTTACGTTCTTTTCCTATAAGGTTAGTCTTTCCAAGATTGGTTTATTTTGTTAATGGAGTTTTTGTACCTTCTTATAATAATGTACTTTCCTCTCAATCTCTTACTAATAGAATGTATTATTACTCCCGCATAATTCCTTCCCACATCTATTTTCCTTTAATTATTAACATTAAGAGACTATTATTGGCTTAAGTGAAGTATTTTTTGTACACCTTCCAAGAATTTTCACAATTACAAATGACGACTCCACTGGGTCTTTAGTTACACATTTGTCGTCCAACAAATGGTGACTCCAATGGTGTAATAACACCATTCTTGGGTGACTAGATTTTTAGAAAATTTCATGGTTTTCCTTAGCTATTTTTAGCCTCTCAATTTCTATTTATAGAATTAAACCCTATTTTGTCAAATTTTTGGATTTTGCTGGGTTTCTGGTCTTTTCCATTGGTCACGGGTACCAGCCAAGCAAGAGACAACAAAATCTATGCAAGATCTACTGATCATGACTCCCAAAAACATATAACACTTTTCAGCCCCATAAGTGAGTTACAGAGCACACTTTTTGGTTATAAAACTACATTTTCCTCAAATAGGTCAGTACCAACGTTTTGTACCTTTTCCAAAAAATTTCCAATTTTTTTTACAGATCTACTGAGAGTGTTGTCTTCAGACTAGTTTGGGTACTTCATATCTATTTGCATTCCGCTTTAGGCCCGGATCCACTTGATTTGTCTCTTTAAGGAAGGAAAAAGCCCCCTAGGGTCTCAAGTACACCACATTGTTAGGAAGAGATTTGTTGAGTGAGGAGCCTAGGGTGTTTAGGATTTTCAACCTCTATTTTTTAGATCTGATCCCTTAACTTTCAGATCTCTTGGAAAGGTTTATTTTACCTTTCTTCATTTAGAGTTTGGGTTTTCTGTTTACCCTTAGGATCCCCTTGAGCATCTTGAGCCTTTGAGCTTCACACCTGTCCTTTGCAACATTTTTCACCTCTGATTTTTATTGTTTTTCTGCATCATTTAAAATAGTTTAGAGCCTTTAGATCCCAATCCCTTGACATTAGATCTTCTTGGCCTCTTTTTGTGTCTTTGAGTTTCTTTTTTTCTTCCTCTTTCTTAGATGTGTAGTAGACCTTGTGGGTGGGATTTTGTGTGCTCAATTGGTTGTTTATTTGTTAGGATATTCCGACACATAGGAATAGTTAAGTATAACTTGGTCTAGTATAGAGTTAGGTAAAGTATGTTTCTTTACTATGTACTTTTGTAACTTACAATCCGACGGTCACGATATGTAGTGATCCGACGGTTCATTCTCTCCTCGGTATTATCGACACTTGATCTGTGGCTTAACACCCGATTGGTCCATGATTTCTATTTAAAGCGCATGGAGGGTCATTTGTAGGTTAACTGTTCAGGAGAGAAGCTTATGTAAATTTTCATTCTTTTATTAATAAATTTCCTAAAGTGGCCGCGTTGGCTCAGGTCGTGGATTGTTTCCCTCTTTGAGGGTTTTAACCACGTCAAAAATACTGGGTTATTGATCTGTGATCCGTTTGTGAGTGGTGCCCTTTGGTGTTCTATTTGAGGAACTTACCCTGTAAATTCCTACATGGTATCAGAGCTATGTTAGGGCCGCATCCGTTGGTGATCCAAATCTAAAGCCGGTAGAACTGCATCCGACTGTCGTTTCCTAGATCTGTTGTTTCTGACTCCTTTCGGGCCGAGAGGACTACTCTGTTGTTTTAGGATCATCTGTTCCAGTGAGGAACCCCTTTCGTTTCACACGAAAAGGTTTCTGGTAGCCCTAGCTACGTCATTTTTAAGATTTGGAGGTATACAATGTTTTTTTACAGTTTCTAGTTATTTTTCTCTCTGTTTATTATTTCGGTTTATTTAGCTTCTTTTTTATTACCAGATCTATACCTTTCATTTCTGCATATTCTCTTTGCCCTGCGACTGTGCGATCTGGGCAAATCAGAAACAGAAAGGAAGGATTTTTCTCATGTGTATGCTCTTTTCTGCTACGCCTTAGTGTGATCTCGGAAAATCAGAAACATTGAGGAAAATATTTAGTTTTTGGGTAAAGCTAACTTTAAGCCGTAAGGTTTGTTTTTTTTGTATGTCTGTGTTGGGTTTTTCGATTTTGTTTTGTAGGGAGAAAAAGAGCTTTCTCAAGCAAGCACACAATCCAAAGTTTCAGTGACCAAAAAAGAAAACAAAGCCCCCCCCCCCCCC
>APFE031342348.1:10000-47736 GCA_000404065.3 Pinus taeda | reverse complement strand
CCAATACCATGCTGCAGATGAACTTTTGGCACAAAATTTTCAGGAAACATGCACCATTCATTCCTTGCAAACAACATTTTAGAACATTTTTCCTATTCAATCTATCACAAACACACAGAGCAAGACCATAGAGATTAGTCCAGGAAAAACTTTGAATATTGGCACTCACCTAGACTCATCTCAGGAGGAAAAATTGATATAATTATTGAGAAAATACTAGAAAGCATTTGCTTGGGACTACACCGATATGCACGGAATCACCCTGAAACATGCACTCACCACATTTATACAGATAGAAATATCAAACCAGTGAGGCAACCGCAGAGACGAATGAATCCAATGCTTCAGGATATTGTTAGAGAGGAATTACAAAAACTGTTGAAAGTCAATTTTATCTATCCTATCTCTGACAGTCAGTGGGTATCCCCAATGGTAGTAGTGCCCAAGAAAAATGCCAAGTGGAGGATTTGTGTTGATTACAGACAATTGAACAAAGCAACCCTCAAAGATTATTTCCCACTACCATTTATTGACCAAGTGCTAGACACATTAGCTAGGAAATCATCATTCTCTTTTCTTGATGGTTTCAATGGTTATAACCAGATCAGGATAGCCTTAGAGGACCAGGACAAAACCACTTTTACTTGTCCCTGGGGCACTTATGCCTATAATGTTTTACCATTTGGACTTTGCAATGCTCCAGCTGCATTTCAGAGAGCTGTATTAGCTATTTTTGCTGATTTAGTTCATGATTGTGTTGAAGTTTACATGGATGATTTTTTAGTGTATGGTAATTCATTTGAGCATGCATTAGAAAATCTTGAAAAAGTTTTAAAGAGATGTATTGAAGCTAATATGTCCCTGAGAAATGAAAAGTGTTTTATGATGTTAAATGAAGGGATAGTATTAGGACACTCTATTTCTTCTCAAGGCATTAAAGTTGATCCATCAAAAATTCAAATCATTATCAATTTGCCAATTCCGAAGACTCAAAAAGAGGTAAGAAGTTTTCTTGGGTATGAAATCTATTATAGAAGGTTTATTGAACATTTTAGTAAAATAGCTTTACCTTTGTTTAAGATTCTAGCAAAAGATACACCTTTCAACTGGAATGCGAATTGTCAGCAAGCATTTGAAACACTCAAAGAAAAGTTATCAACCACACAGTCTTAAAAGGAGCTAATTGGAACCTACCATTTCACATCTTTAAAAATGCATCTTATACTGCAGTAGGTGCCTCATTAGGCCAAAAAGAGGAGTCTTTCCATTATGCCATCTATTTCATTAGTAAAAATCGAACACCTGCAGAATTAAACTACACAGTCACTAAAAAAGAAATGCTTGCAATCATACATGTTGTGAATAAATTCCGACATTATATAACTGGTTATGAGGTTTTTGTACATACTGACCATTCTTCCATTAATTATTTAATGAATAAACTAATAACTAATGGCGGAGTTACCAGATGGCTGTTATTATTACAAGAATTTAATATCACAGTGTTAGATAGACCAGGTAAGGAGAATCAGGTGGCAGATTTTCTTTCTAGACTGCAAAATCCAGGTGAGGTTGTTCCAGTTGAAGATTCTTTTCCAGATGAAAATTTATTTGCAATTTCAATAGTGAATCCTTGGTATGCTGACTTAGCCAACTATTTGTGCATAGGAAGAACACCTCCATATTTTACTCCAAAGGAAAAGAAGAGGCTGATCAAACAAAGTGCTAGATACTCATGGGTTAATGGAGATTTATTTTACACGGGTTATGATATGATTATTAGACGATGTGTAAGAAATGATGAAATAATTGATATTTTAAAATCTTTCCATGATGAACCGTGTGGTGGGCATATTGCAGCCAAAAGAACAGCATTCAGGATTCTCAGTCTTGTATACTACTGGCCATCTATTTTTAAGGATTCCAAGAAGTATGTGAAAAGTTGTGATAGCTATCAAAGAATGGGCAGGCCAACAGCTACAGATGAAATGCCACTTTAGCCTCAAGTACATTTAGAGCCATTTGAAAAATGGGCTCTATATTTCATAGGACCCATCAATTCAACTTCCAAAGGTAAAAAGTACATCCTAGTATGTACTGATTACATGACAAAATGAGCTGAAGCCAAAGCACTAGTCTGGGCAACTGAACAGACAGTGGTAAACTTCCTTTTTGAAGAAATTTTTGTAAGGTATGGAGTACCAAGAGAGATAGTGACAGATCAAGGCACTCAGTTTACTTCAAAGCTAGTTAAAGACATCACATAAAAAATATCAAATCAAGCATAAGAAAAGTACACCTTACTATCCACAGGCCAATGGCCAGGTGGAATCCACAAATAAAACATTGGAAGGAATTATCACTAAGACCGTAGCAATGAACAAAAAGAATTGGGAAGAGAAGCTCAAAGATGAACTCTGGGCTTATAGAATCACGTGGAAGAACACTATAGGATTTACACCATATCAGTTGGTGTATGGCAAAGAGGTAATGCTTCCTATTGAATTTCAAATACATACTTATAAGATGGCTGCAGATTTAGGAATTGATCTCAATGAAGCCCAACAAGAGAGAATTCAACAATTGAACCAGCTAGATGAAATGAGGTAGCAAGCAGAGGAGACAACACTCCTAATGCAGAAACAAAGGAAGTAGTGGCATGATGCACACATCAAAAAGAAATAGTTAAAGAAGGAGACTGGGCTTTACTCTTTGACTCTAAATTTAGAGATCATAAAGCCAAATTTACCACACATTGGATGGGCCCATATGAAATAGTTCAAGTTTATGAAAATGGATTAGTCAAGCTTACTACCATTGATGGAGAAGGCAACCCCTTTCTTGTCAATGGCCATAGGTTGAAACTCTATCATAAGCCCATCAGCAAGGAGGATTTTCTTCAAATTGTATCTCAGCAAAGGGAGGTTGAGATATTGCAACCTTCAGCTGTGATATCTCTACCTTAGTTCATTTCATTTCATTTGAAAAAAAAAAAAACACACAAAAAAAATAATAATGGTTTAGATGTGAAAACCAGACTCTGGCACACTCTAACCCAGAATTCTTACTTGAAAACCAATCCTTTGGCTGGTAAGAATTCCTTTTTCTGTTTGTTTACTCTTTGTTTCATCGCTTCAACAATGATTTGAGGACAAGTCAAAGCTTTAGTGGGGTAGAAGCATCAACATTTTGTTTTCCTTATCTCATCTCCTCATTTGTAAATCTTTAAAGAATTTGTTTCAGCACTTCAGTATTTCAATAAAGGAGTTGTTTTTGTTTTTGTTCTAATCACAGGGACCTGTTCAAGCAATATGCAATCGGACTTGTTCAGAAGACTATGTTACCAGTACCAATATTAGAGGGACCTGTTCAACAAATATCAAAGGGACCTATTAAGGACTGCATTCAAATACATCAGGCTACTTCAACAAAGTTTCAATAGAGTTTCAAAGGTTGCTTATCATCAAGGCTACATCAACACCAAGGATCAAGGAAGATGCACAAACATAGTTCTTCAGATTTCAAAGAAACTGCACAAACATAGTTCTTCAGATTTCAGAGGGACCTGTTATATCCAATTTCATCTCAAAAGTGACCTGTTATGGACAGTGAAGATTAGTCATATTTGGACAATGAAGATCAGTCATACTTGTGCATGCCAACTCAACTTTTGGTCAACCAACAAGTGTAATGTATTGTTGTAATTTTTATTTTAACATTTAAAATTCTTGAATTATTTTAGTGTTAAATATGATGATTATGTTTTCTTGTTATCAATTTCAAAAACCCCTATACCCATCACCCTTGTAACATTCCTAACTACTCAACCCTGCTATCATTTCCCATCACACTATGGTTTTTAAATCTTTTCCTACACCACCCTTCAAACCTTGTCATTAACTCCTCATTTTTGAATCGCTCATCAAACCTTGTCATCGATCCATCATCTTTCCAATCGGCCATGTACCAACAAGTAATGGACAAGTGGTGAATCATTGGAGAGACAAGTGTTAAATGATTTCATTCATTTTTTAATGTTGGAGCTATAAAACAATTGTTTGACCCAAGTTGACTCATGCAACATCTATTCGTTATCATCACTCCAGCACACCTTATATGTATATGGCGTTCTCATAATTGTACCTATGCAAACCAGTATAGCTCCTCTATCTTTATGATGTGAATGCGCTCTGCATTATCATTATAGTAATTTGGGAAAGGTCGGTTGTTAAGTTTCATTTCATAAAACTCTCAATTTGTAAAGTGCGTTACCATATTAGTGATTCAAACTCTGAGTTTTCAAAGAAGGTCGAGACAGCAGGTGCTACAAAGGGAGAGCATAGAAAATAGGCTTACCATGAGTTTCTACCTCGGCCCATAATATGAAGACATTAATCTGCTTGTTTCCCAAGAAATTGAAGAAGGATACCCCGAGAACCGAGGGCGCTACTAGGTCGGTTAAGTGGAGCGTAGAAAAGAGGTAACAATTGAGAAACCCTTATTGAATTGTTGAGCATAAACAAAAGGGTTAGAACAGGAATTTCTTTTTCAAAATGACCAATAGAGCAGACTCTGAAATATTTGATAGTTCACAATATCATGATGATTGTATTATGATTTTAAGGGAAAAGCAATGGTTATCTTTTCTAGAGAAATTTAATGGGAACAATGAAGAAGTGACCAAGCAGTTTGCATTCACATTCAATGGAGAGAAAGTATTAATAGGAAGCTTCTCTTTTAGAATTTTAGAGGATACCATAGCACAAACGTTGGGAATCAGTCCAGAAGGGGAAAAATATTTCAAAACAAAACAATTTAAGGAGAAATCATGGACTCAGTTTATGTCTAGGTCAAGGGTTTCCTATGTCAACTGGAAAAAGGGTGTACCTAGAAGCTGGATAATGTACCCATGGGATGAAATGATATACATTATTCAGAAATTTGTTACATGTGAAGGTTGTTACAACATAGTATACCTATATCACATCAAACTCCTGTTGCAATTAAAAGGGCAATGCCCCATCAGTCTACCCTATTTCCTCTTATAGAGTTTGACTAAAATGTCAAAAACTATTCAGAAACAAAAGGGTAATGAAGATAAAAGTTTGTATCATTTTGGGTTGATTAAAATTCTAATTGAATTTGAGTTGCAGAGGAGGGGAAAAACATGGAAAGAATTTTTTATTGCTAATCAAATTAAAGATGGAGAAGATGAACAGGAACAACAAGAGTGCACAAAGTTTATGCTTGATATTGATGAGGAAATCCCTAAGTGCAATTCAAGCAATGTTCCTCCACACATCAGTAGTGTAAGGACAAGAAGGATGAGGCAAGAAACTGCCCAGAAAATTGAACAAGACAAAATCTTCACTACTTATATGAGAAGATCAAGGAGAATACAAAAGAACCAAACACAAGATGATCAACCAGAGTCAAATGCAAATGCACCAATGGACATTGAGAGTAGTGCTCATTCAGCTAGGACCAGAAACAGAAATGGAAGTCGAGAGTAACAAGGGACAAGGGAAAGAGCCAACACCTGCAAACAAGAAACAAAGGAGGTTAGAGAAATAGATTGAAAAGCATAAAGAGGAATTGAGGGAGGCAAACATGCTAGAGAAGGTCATCAAGAAGGAGAATGAAATTTTGACAGCTCAGAGCAAGAAGACTCAGCAGAAAAATGAGAAATTGAAGGAGAAAATCAAAGAACTTAAGACTGAACAAACTGACATTTGCAAATGGGCTACAAAATGGTATACTCAAAAGAAAGCTCCCAGAGAAAAATACAAGAATATGAAACATGAACTCCACGTTCAGAAGAATGCCCAAGCTCAGAAGAATATAGATGCATTGCTACAAGCAGTAGAGGCATAAGCAGGAACATAACATAAAGGGAGCACATTAGGGTTAGCATGAGGACATGCTAAATCATTGACCTTGGGGGAGATGTTAGTACCATTTCATTGCCATCCTTTTCTTCTAGAAATCCATCATTTGTCTATCATTTTCTCCCATAAACCCCTCATAATCCATTGAAATTGTTTAATCAAAGCATCATAGTTGTTATTTTACATTAAATTTAATTTGTGAATTTTTATGTTAAAAATTAGAAATTTTCAACAAAATTACAGGATGTCATGACTTGCTGTAAATGGTTTATGATGTGACACGTGGCATGGCAGGAAAATCAAAACAGAGGATAGGAATGTGATCTAGGATGTACATACATGGTGAAAGATCTATTCAACAACAAATCTAAAGCTCCTGTATATATGGTCAATGCTGGTCAAACCCAGCCTTTTTGGTCACAAAAGCAGCAAAAAGACAGAGTTACCTAAACTGATTTTGTTTTGTTTTGGAAATCAGTTAAGATTAGAAAAAAATCAAAAATCACTTTTTTTTAAAAGCAGAAACATCTACATGATAATGTATGTACATTCAATTATAGACTGGAGGGAAAGTTAGTGAACAGAGGATAGTAGACAAGCAGATTAAAAGACTGCGTATTGTATTTCCTAGAACGTTGTTCTTGTGTATTGTTTCCAGAACATTGCTCTTGCATGTAATTTGATTTCTAGAACTTCATTACAGGCGTTGTTTCACCATTACAGTGCTTATGTGTTAACATTTTCATCACTTGAAGTTTCCTAAGTGTGCCATTGAAGCATGGACGGGCCATACGTGGAGATTGGTATACTTTTATTTTCATTTCCATAGCGTTTTCAAATCTGAATAGTGTTGAATAGTGTTTGGTGTTATTTTCTTACCTGTGAGTTTATCGATTCCATTAGAAGTTCTTGCAAGTATTATTGTATGATTCATGGTGATAGCTTGAGAATTTGATTGCTAGATTATTGAACAAGATCTTGTAAAAGATTTGGTCGACCATTGAATTTCGAAGTATCACTGTGGACTCTATTTTCATGCATTTGAGTTTTAGTGTGCTTAAAAGAGTTTTTGGTTTTCATGAATGCTTAATGTGTTAGTTGGAAAGAGCTTTTGTGAATGATATCCTTGTAAGAGGGTTGAAAACTCAGACTAGTAACACACTATTTCTTTAGAACAGTTAATTAAATTAGATGATCTAAGTGTTAAAGTGCGAAAGGAAACATATTTCAATCTCCTGTAAAGGAGTGTTGTAGCCTGTCACAGTAGACACTTAGTTAGGTAGATGAGATCCTTTTAGGTCTATAGACTTTAGACATGTGCCTCTAAGTTTACCTACCTTGGTTGACATTAAATTTAGTCTAATCTAGCACCCTAGATTAACCACTACACCTACCATGTTCAACAATGGCATAGAAGGAGGAGTATCTATAGAGCTCTTAATTTCAAAGACCAAGCCTATATGGATTGGTTTCTTAGATCATTGTTGGCTCCCATTGAAAAATATGTCACGTCACACTTCCCTTAGTCCGAGGAAGAGGCACTCCAAATAGCTCTAAAATTTGACCCGATTTACGCCCAGTCAGGTTATGTTTACACTAACATATTTGATCTTCCTTGGCATGTTGTTGCTAATGCACTGAGGGCATCTCATGCTGCACATGGCATAGGTAGAACCCTTTCACACCCTCAACCATATGTTGCACCTTAGATGAGTTATGGTCAACCTCATAGAGGGACCGGTTCCATTTAGAATTATCCCTCTCCCAATGCTCCTAAGGGAAATCCTTATTCAGGTCCCAGCACACCATATGCATATCCCCATCTGCATGAATAGATGCTAGGGATATATTTTTCTCCCCCTACTTATACCAATATTCCCTCATCTCCTTATTATCAATATGCATAGCCTAGCACTCCAACTCCTTCGACACCAATGCCCCAACCCCCATTCCTGCTACCCCTCTGTCGCAGCAACCACCTCCTCCTTAAGGACAAGTGTATTCTTAGTAGAGTGGACCCAATCCCCCTAACCTGAAGAAAATGAATAATGGAAAGGGTAATAGGAACTCGTAGTCTCAAGGTAATCAAGGCAACCATGGTTCCCTACCCAATGGCCTTCGAGGTTCTCAATCTAATCTCGTAACACAGCAACAGGGTGGTCAGCCCAAGAAGCACAAGGCTCTTTGTATGAACAAACTTTTTTTTTTGTGGAGTATATTTCCATTATACCCATGAGTTTCCTCTTTTACCTCAGATGTGGAAAGTATGGGAAGATCAAGAAGTGTCTCGAGGATCACAACCCATCGCCCCTCCTCCTCCTCTTGCTTCATCTCAACTGACTGTGCTTACAAATCCTTTTTGCTCACCAAGGATACATAGCTTCCCAACCTACGCAAGTTCAATCATCCCAAACAACTCCACCATATGGTCACCATGATTATTAGATTCTTATGATGAATTCTAATGAGGTAAATACTGAAAAAGTCAACCTTTAGACTTGATCGTGCTAGTATGACAAGCCCCCTGCTAAGTCAATGACTAAGTCCAAACACAAAGTGTCCACTAAGCCTTTATCATCACCCAATGGTACCTTACAGATCCCTCTACCTAAGGTCACAGTCATTCCCAAGATCCCCAAAGGTCAATTACGTTGAAATGTTGCTTCTACCAAAACTGCCCATATATATAATACAATAGATGATTTGGCATAGTCTCATGTTGCCACGTCAATGCTGGATGTACTCGAGACATGCCCATCAGAATGAAAAGCTCTATTATCTTCTCTAGGTACCATGGACCCTCAACATGATCAGATGATCATCATTTATGTTGACAAGTCAGAAAATCCTCCCTTACCTTCATTAGTTGCATTTCAAATTCCAGTCTCCATTCGAAATTCCATTGTTTAATGGTGTATAATTAATGAAGGCGCATCCACCTATGTGAAGGATAGTAGTGTTTAGAAGCAACTTGGTTCCCCTGACTTATCCCCATCCACCATCACTCTGTGTGCATGGGATGGTCATCCTTCGCAACCCCTCAGCTTGTACCACAACTGCCCAATCATAGTTGTTGGCAAGACTATATGTATTGACATCGAAGTCATTGATTCTCCCTTAGACTATAACATCCTTTTAGGTCATAGTTATACTTATGAGATTTCAACTGTCACATGTGCGACTCACCACAAGATGTGATTTCCCCATAATGGAAATATCGTCACAATTGATCAGTTGATGTACTATGATCCAAAAGCCTAGACTTCCCCTTAGTCCAACATTTCTTCTGTGGATGAAAATAAGATTGTCTCTTCTATCTCTCCAGGAATATATAAATATTATTGTTTGTTTGGTGCTTATTATGACCCACTGACTATTCCTTCTGAGCCTAGCTCATTGAGTGTTTTCATGCTCCAAGCATCGCGAGCCACCCACAAATGGTCCGTTATGCCTTCACAATACTCTGTACCTCCACAACCTATTGTGCCTAACTCAACTCTGCTCACCGGTACAACTCCTCAAGGATCACATCCTTCTCCTAGTGTCTCTCCTAATCCATTTCTGCCTTGAACCATTCCCCCAAGCCTTATCCATTGTGGAGAAGTCCCTCTAGGCCATTATCCTTTTGGTCAGACATCATTCTTATTCCCACCTCCCAGATATTATTCTACACCTGTCATGGATACAATGAGTTTACCTAATATTACCTTAGAGATCCCAGTCTAGTACATCATTCCCCCCATAAACACTACACCCAATCAGTTGAAACCTTACATTGCTTTGACTCCAGTCCAACCAGTTGTCCCTACCCTTGCCTTTGCTTCAGTTCCATAGCAGCCTCAATAGGAGCCTACTCCCATTACGAAAGCACTTGGTGAGGGGACCAAAGCCTGAAATAAGGGAACCCAATACAAGGTTCCCCCAACAACTCCAGCTCTTCCTAAGCTGCCAAAGCCTCTTCCTAATTGTGTTTTGTGTGATGTTTCCAGTCATGCCACCAATAACTGTCCTAAACCCCTCATGTTAAGGATGTGGTCACTGATACCTTCCCTGATTATAACAATCCTGAGGTCCATGTTACCTTACCTGAGTCAAATAAGAATATATGATCCTTACGCACAAACCACCCTTGTGCTTTGTGTGATAACTATGGCCACTATTCCCATCACTATCCCTGTCTTGAAGATTTTGAAGATACATTTCAAGTGCTTTGCGAATTAGAGGCCACTCGTAATGAATCCACCTCTCCTTTACGTGTGGATTCTAGTCCCACTTCTACACCAGAACATGAGGTCTCTACAACACCCATTGTGACCCCTCCCCCTAATGTCGAGATCACAGATAGTTCTACTCCTATTCTCTACCTATCATCATTCATGAGATCGATACATGGGAACTCCCTTGATGTCTCCTTTCGTGATTCTATTGAACCTTCTTCAACGAACACACAAGTCTCAACATATTAGGTAGATATTCCATCTACTAGTCATATGTATCCCACCTTTGGCGATGCATATGTGAACCTTGTCTCTCATGAAGAGGCTTCAGGTAGCTCTCTACCATCATGTGGTCTTTCTTCCTCTAGTCTACCCATATTCCATTATGATGAAGACATCATGGAAGCTATGACCACCCCTAATTATCCTTGGGATGATATGCACCATCATGCGTACTTCCTTCCACAACAAACCCATGACCAATATGTTTTGGAGTCCAAAGACTTCGGTGAAGTTGATTGGTTCAAGAATCCCATTCTTGCACTAGATGCTTTTGAAGAAGGGAATAGGGCTAACATTTCCCCCACCATAAAAATCAACATTTCGATAAACCAGGGGTTGAAGAAAACATTGTCTTGGGGGAACAGTGCACCCCGGAAGAAATTAATGCTTACACCAAGCTATTCAATGAATTATGTGATGTTTTCACCTGGTCCTATTCTAAGATGCACGTACTTGATCTCACCATTGTTGAACATCATATCATGCAGAACTTTTTTTTACAAGGTCATGACTTTCGGTTTAAAGAATGTTGGGGCCACTTTTCAACATGCCATGTCCTATTGCTTTCACAATTTGGTTCACATTATTCTTGCATACCTCGACAATCTCACTACTCATTCTAAACTTTGGTTGCAAAACCTTCGTGATTTGCGTACCATATTTCTCCAATGTCACAAGTATAAAATTTTCCTTAATCCATTGAACCATGTCTTTTACGTTCCTGCCAACCACCTTTTAGGATTCATTGTGTCCAAATATGGTATCACTCTTGACCCACTCAAATTTCAAGCCATTCTTGAACTTCCTCTTCCTCATACCCTTCGCTAGTTATAAAGACTCCAAGGAAAAGATAACTTCCTTTGTTGGTTCATTCTTGACTATGCCACAATGACTCATGGGTTCCTTAGAATCCTTTGATCTACCATTCCATTTGTTTTGGATGACCAAGATCAATATTCTTTTAATGCCCTTGAGAATTATCTCAGTTCTTCTCCCTTAATTAGTCCACCAAACTTTGAAAGGGATTTCATCTTGTATATGTAGACATCCACCTATTCAGTCGTTGGGGTCCCATTCAAGAGGATTATATAGGAATAGAACATGTCATATACTATGTCAGTATGTCAGTAAGAATATTAATGGGCCCCCTATGTTCTATTCCCATGAAGAAAAGCTAGTGCTGGTTTTCGTGTTCTTCATTCAGAAACTTCACCATTGTATCCTTACACGTACCACCATAGTTGTGACTAATTCCAACCCAATGGATTTCCTGTTGAGTCGAGGGATCATCAGCGGGAAGTATGCTCATTGGATTATTATCCTTCAAGAATACAATATATATTTTTCACACCCAAAATTAAGAAAGATCTGGCCCTTGCCGAACTCATTTACAAATTCCCCACTAGTGCACGTAATCCGCCAATTAATGATGATATTTCAGATGAACATTTTTTCACCATTACCTTAGATGATTGATGGTACATTGACATCCTTACATATTTGTGAACCCAAAAAAATTTCCCCCCATCTCAATCATGATGATCAATGACGTATTCGACATCAAGCCCCCTGCTACCTCCTCATCGGTGATGATCTCTATCGTTATGGTGTCGATACTATCGTTTGTCATTGTCTCACCCATACTGAAGTTGAGAAAGTTCTCAATGCTTTCCATGGCAGCGTTTGTGGTGGCCACCTCTCTGGAATGGCCATTACCCAAAAAATCATGTGTGCTAGGTACTTTTGGCCTTCGTTGTTTAGTGATTGTATTGCGACAATCAAACACTATCCCAATTTCCAGTTATATGCACCTAAGGTGCATTCTCCATCTACTCCCCTCCATCCAGTTATCGCAACAATTCGTTTTTGTAAATGGGTTATTTATTTAATGGAGTGTCAAATCCCTTCTGCTAATAACCACAAGTATATTATCCCAGATGTCGATTATTTTACCAAATGGGATGAAGTCATGCTAATTTTCAATAATACTGCAACTACGACATCCCTCTTCTTTTTTAACAATGTTATCACTTATTTCAGGTTTCTGAAACAATTGGTCTCTGATCATGGCCGATACTTTGAAGATGAGATATGGCTTGATTTATCCTCTGTGTTGGGATTTGAACATCAATATTCGTCATCTTATTATCCCCAAGGTAATGGCCAAGTTGAAGCTATCAACAAGATCCTTAAAACTATTCTTCAGCATACAATGAATAAACATAAGATCAACTGGCATTTAATGCTCTTCCCTGCTTTGTGGGCCTATATAACTTCTGTTAATACTACCACTGGGTTCACTCCTTTCAACTTTGTTTATGGGGAGGAGGCAATTTTACCAATCGAGTGTGAAATTCCTTCCTTTCACCTTACTGTCGAACTCCTCTTGGACACCCAACCCTTATAACAACGACTTATGATTCTTGAGCACGGTTTCGAAGGCCACCATGTTGCATTGTAAACCACCGAAGTAGCCAAAAAGTGCACCAAAGCTCATTATGAGCGCAAAGTCCACCCTTGTACCTTATATTAAGGTGATCTTGTTCTCGTGTGTGACCAAGCTCATGATGTCCTGGGATGTGGAAATTTTGAACCATTATGGCTAGGGCCTTATTTCATCCATAAGTGTTTAGGAAAGGGGGCATACCTATTAGAGGATCAAGAAGGAGAAATCCTTCCCAATCCTCGAAATGCACTCTACTTCAAGAAATATTACCCATAGGATTTCCCATCGAAGTGTGTGTATATTTGTCTTTCTTCTTGAATTTAGGTAGTTTGCATCCCCCACATTCTTACATATTGTCTTTGTGCAACTTTCAGATGGATCCATCATCCACACCTTATTTCTGTTTTGTTGATGGTGCGAGTCACTTCATGAGGAATCTTGCCTGAGTAGCTTGGGCTATTTTTACCCCCTTGCATTCACTAGTCCACTCCAACGATGTTTGCATTGGATCTGCCACCAACAACCACACTAAATATGACGTTGCGATAGGGTTGTTAGCCAATGTATTTGATCGTCGCATCCTTCACCTTCATGTTTTTCTAGATTCCTTGCTACTTGTCATGCAATTGAATGGTGTTTCTCGTGTGCATAATCTTGTCCTATTTAGAAAATATCTACGAGTTAAGATTTTGATGCATGAATTTGAATCCATTTCATTCAATCATGTGCCTAGAGAACAAAATCACTATGTAGGTACCATTGCAAATAACATTCTAAATTAGCATTTATCACATGTAAGAAGACATACATAAACAAATGGCAAACCACAATTGTCACACAAAAAGATGCATAATCATAAATATGTATCGTCATATAGTATTTTGAGTCCACTACTCTAATACATCCCACACACACACTAACATGTTATCATAAAACAAAAATGGGTACCCACATGTCCCTATGCCTAATCACTATCATATGGAGATTTCTGAGCCAACAATTCCATTCCCCTAACCCATAGATCTCGTATGCCCTGACCGGTCATTGCCATGCACCGTATGATTCATCACCACTTCGGGGGAAGACTTGTACTCAAAACATATTTAAAAGGCTTGCATGCATTATTTTGGACTATTATTAAAGCCTTCCCATTCATGTTACCAATCACCGATTGCGATTTACTTTTGATTATCCGCCAAAAATCTGAGCCACGCTTGAATGGATCATTTGACATATAAACGATATGATGGGTACATAAAACTCCTTTACCATGATTGACATGTTAAATGGCCAATTAATGAAGCAGCTATGCCGAGATTTTCCCTTAGATTGTATCTGCAGCAGTTTCACTATTATCTTTGATTATTCGCTAATTGATATAATTCTTTCATATTGGATTATACTACCTATTATTTGTATCACATTGGTTTCATTCCTTGCACAGAACTCCACCGAAATAACAAATTTGAAACAAATGGGAAAGAAATCCAAGAGATCCGCGGTAGTAACGGCTCTTACAGCAATAGTGCAGTCGACTAACGATACACGACCAAGTAAAAAAGGTTTAATCTTTGACACTACTTGTCTCGGCCTCGGAAATAAAATTTGGAAAAGCATCTACAATTTAATTGAAGCAGAGGAGCCTGAGGAAGCATCAGGAGGAGCTACTGCAGATTCAACTAGTAAATCAGAAGCTTCCCTTAAAGATTTAGCTGATTCGTATTTGCACAGGATAGCAACACATGAGAAAATTCTTCCATACACTGATGTAGTGCGATGGGTGGTAGAAGAAATTCTAGTTTTAAACAAAACATTTTACACAGTTGACAGAAGGATTTTTGGCTCATTTCAACCTGATGACTTAAGGAAGATGTATAACCTGCCTGAACCTAAAAAGAAATATAACAAAGCCTTTCTTGAAAATTTTGCAGAAGAGAACGAGACTGAATCGGCCCCAATTAAGCAGTGGAGACAAAATCCCGAAAAGCACAAACATGAATCATCAAGTAAGTACTATGTAGATTCATTGTGTTCTCCTTTCTTTTATGTCGGGGCAATGATGTGTAGAATGTGGGGATTGCATGATTCTGCGAAGTTTACTATTGAAATGGTTCCTTTGACGGAAGCGGCGGTTAATAGTGAAATGATGGATTGAGCAAACATATTGTTCGACAAGTTAGCTACTGCAATTCTTGAATTTAGATCAAATACACACATAACCACCAGAACTATTCCCCCTTTCTATTACAGTGCTTATGTTATGGATACTCTTTGCTTTAATTCTGAATTTCCATAATCGGGTGGAGATGGACTTCACAAGACACTGAGCCAATCCACATTTATCATCAAAAGTTATGGAAGATGCACTATTACCAAATTGGTAATGGTTTCATGGTGCCTATCTATTATGCCATTTTTTATAAGCTTGCCCCAAAGATTTCAATGGAAGCAGAGATTGACTTGACTGCTTTAGGGAATTGGTTCGAGGAAGACAAGTTTACATATATAAGGGTTTTTGGTAGTCCCACAAGACCTCATGTCCTTCCTCTGTATGTACCCGATAAGCTATTAGCTCGAGAATTGGCTTACCAAATAACAACAGTAGGAATATCCAAAACTCTTAGGAATTCTAAAAAACAGGCTTGGCCTACATTTCCTTTGAGATGTGGCGTTTATCCTCTACATGATTACAAGCATGCTGAAAAGGAGGCAGAAAAGATAAACATGCTCAATCTTACAACTATTCCTAACAGGCAATTCAATCCAACGAAAGTTGCCTATATTGTTCTTGAACAAGCCAAACTAACAAGGTTTGAACATGAAAAAGATGAATTTGATGACCTGTTTTCTTCAGCATAATCATTATTTGAGGTACAAACATTGGCCAAAATGAGATATAATGATGAAGGGCTAGTAGAATTTAATAGGCTCAGAGAACAGAGGTTGCAAACTCTACCTCTGGACTTATTAGTGACAACCCCAACAACTCAGTCAAGTGAGCCTGAACAACAAATTATTGATAAAACTCCTACTATATAGAAGATTCCCAAAAAAGGAAAAGAACCAGAGCAGAAGAAAGAGCAGAAAAAAGAACAGGACAAGAACAGTGAACAGATCAATCTAGATACCCAGATTGATTCCAATCTACTCCAAGAATGGCAACAATTCAATTCTATTATAAGCAATCTGGAAGGTTCACAAGGTTTCAACACACCTAAAGTAATAGTCGGTCAAGATACAATAGCAACAACGGTTCCAATTGAAGGAACCAGTGGCCTACCCACCAGCACAGATGTAGAAATAATTCCTAAGGATCCATCCGATCAAATTGTTTTGCAGATAGAAGACATACCACCATTAGACGTCTTTTACAGTCCCAAACACAGGGTTGTAGTGAAAAGACAGATGTAGAAATAATTCCTAAGGATCCATCCGATTAGATTGTTTTGCAGATAGAAGACATGCCACTATTAGATGTCTTTTACAGTCCCTTTTACCAGCACAAACAAAGATGGCTAATGTGGTATGGAAGGAAGAATTTAACCCTTCCGATGACCTTACAAAACTTTCTCAGTATGCCGGAGCCTATTTGGCATCCACTATGGATAAAGCCTCAGAAGTAAGCAATCTACTTAAGGAAAGAGACCAAACAATTGTTTCATTGCAGTTACAGGTGTTTGAAGCACAACAAAAAATAGAACAGTTAGAACAACAGCTATCAACACAGTAGCAGATAAACAATCAATTAAATGAGAAGGAGAAGCAGAGGATAGACTTAAGCGCAGTACAGAAACGGAAGGAATTATCTGAATCATTGGCCAGATTGAAGATAATGAATGAAAAAATGAGTAAGACGAAAGACGAGCAAATTTATCAACTGTCACACAAAGTAGAAAAGTTCAAGAGTCTACTAAAACCAGCAGATTTAAGGTCCGAAGCTCTCCAGATAAATAAAGCATTGATTACACAGCTAAAACTGCTATGTCATAACATTTGTCTGGTTGAGCCCCTTTATGAGATTACTGCATCAATAGTTGACAAATCAGTCGATGCCAGGCAGGATTTGGAACATGACAATGAGACTCTAACCAACTTTCTCGCTTGGCAAGATACCAGTAAGGGCAAGCTGCGCATCTGCCTAAAATTCTAGAGTCACACAAAGAAATCCTTTTCCTAGAATGGCAGTCACAACCGATGAAAGCGGAGAGATAAACCTCAAGATTTAGATTATCTAATAGTAATTTAATTGAGTTAATCAATGACACTCTTTATCTGTCTAACATGATTTCACAGTGCACGCCAAGTAAATTGCTGTCAGCCAAAGCATTGGAACAAACATGCAATCAAGAATTGGAGAATAATGAAAGATTAATCGCCAGCATCCAAAGTTTAACTTGGGATACCTTTTGGTTTTTCTTAGTTAAACCATACAGTCAAAGGGCCGCACTCAAATGTTTAACCGATGCAATCGGCTGCATGATTCCCAAAATCCATGATTCCACATACTCAACGCAATTGCATTCTCGTCTCACTCGCCCTCCAGAATTACAACTGATGCTTGCTATCTGCCATCTCAAGCAAAAGGGAGATCATCTGAAACAATGAACCATGCTGCCGACTGCAAACAAGCTGATTCTAAGGAGATACTCATGATTTAGTTGTACCAATTAATATCATTTTATTTTGTAATTAGTTCGCCTAATTAGTATTTATAGCCCCTTTCATGCATTTAGAAAGGGTCCTCAGTTTTTGTATAAACTCAAATTAGGAAGTCACACTATTGTGCTTCTGGTATATTTTTTTATAAATATTGGACCAGTATTCTGAATTTTAATGAAGAAATCTTTGATGGGTTGTGCACTATTGCCTTGTTGTGAAAGTGTTTCTAAGTTAGAGGAAGGAATTTGAATGAAATTGATATCGGGAGTGATCCAAATAACATATGGTACTATTATCTATGCTCTTGTTTCATTCTTTCATGTGAATAAGAATTTGTTTAATCTTGCTATCATTGGATATATGTATGTGTTTTAACAACAGTCCTTATACTTATCACTATTGAATGTTTAAGGAGTGTTATTCTTTCAATCATATGTATGTCAGTGATATATGATGAATAGTGTAATAATGTTTTAATCATTACTTTGTTCAACTACTTGAACAAAGTATTTATCATATGAATAAATGTCTTTGTTTACCAATAGAGTCATCTATATGCCTGTTTGTGGATAAAGATCATCAAAAGTTATACTTAAGCAGAAATTCCCCGGGATAGATTAGTTGTTCATAATTTTACTTTTTATATTAAATCATTCATCCATTATCATTATATATTAGAGAACCAACCATTTATCCACCCCCTTTATCCATCATTGGGACACTGGTTCCATTATTTCCAGTCGGAGCCACCACACCAAACGGAAAAGGAACTGCCTTTAAGGTCCGGACTGGGTGGTTTTCCCTGATGTTGTTGCAGCGATTTTCGAGGCATCAACATTTTTGGCGCTAGAAGGAGGGCATGAACTATGAATGGTGACCAAACCTAAACCTATAGACCATTTTGAGAGTAAATCTTGCTCCACTTCACGTTGGACCTCCCGTTTGCATGTTGTAACACCAGTATTCAAATGAGAAGAAGAGGAGTCAACTACCACTGCTCAAACCCACCATACTTCAGATTGATTAAGTCCCGAGTCCCCTGAAGTGTAGTCTCTCATCCAAAAACTTCAAGGCTTTTTGATATCACCATAGAAATCTGAGGTATCTCAAGGTAGTGAGACTTCGCAATTCAATCTACCTCACCCTCTCACCAGACTTCAAAGTGGCAAGCTCGGTATTGAACCTACTGAGTTGCCTTTACCCAAAAGGAAAAGGGCAAAAAAGAACATTGAAGGATCTGAAGACTTTCTCATCATCATCCTCCATTTCATCTTCCCCAGTGCAAAGTCAACCATCCAGTCCTCCATTACACATTGTTGTTCAACAGGGATCAGGAATTTCAACATCCTCACCTCAAACCTCAATATCAACTCCTTCTTAAACATCTGGAATCCCATTGGCAATATCATCTATTATAAGTTTGACAATGGCTCAAAATCCATGGAGTAGTCCTGGTGCAGTCAATATGCCTGCACCATTACACCCATTGCCAGATTCTCCTAAAAAATGGTTGCCAAAATTTAATCCAGATACAGGGACACAAGCTGAGGAGCATATTAACAATTTCATGTTGTTGGTTAACTTAAAAGGAGGGACAAAGGAAGATGTTGTTGTTAGGATTTTCCCTTATACTTTACAAGGATCAGTTGGGTCTTGGTATTTTTCCCTACCCTTTGGATCCATTATGAGTTGGAACATTTTTCAAGAACAATTTCTAACTAAGTATGGTGATGATAGATCTTTAGCAACATTAATTAATGATCTCTCCAATCTTAGGATAGAATCCAAAGAACCTATAAAGGAGTTCAACTCACAATTCAATAAACTCTTGAATAAGATTCCAACCGCCTCTAAACCAAGTGAGCAAATCACAAGTGAATGGTATATAACAGCCCTACCCTCAAACATAGCTATTTTTGTAGATAGAGCTACAAAACCAACTTTAGCTGAAAACATGAAAGAGGCACTTGCTATAGAGAAACACATTATCGCTTTAGAGAAGAAAGCTGCTCTTGAAGATAGAAAATCCAAAAAAGTTTCTTTCAAGGATGAGTCAAAGAAGAAAACACCCAAAGATCCATATGATATGGAGGGTCTCCAAAAAGTCCTCAAGGCTATGTCAAATGAGATGGTAGAAATCAAAAAGCAAGTTGTTGAGACTTCAACTAAAAGGCCATTTAGAAATTTTAAGAAACTTGAATCAAAACCACCAAATGTTATATCTAATGCAGATTTAGATCCTGAAGAGGAAGAAGAGGACGGAACAATCTTATCATCCACAGAACCCGAAGAAGATGATTGTAGAATTTCATGGGACATGGGACTTTATTTTACCTATTTCTGATACAGAAAATGAACAGGAAGCTTTCCCTGTGTCTACTAGGAGTAAGGGTACTCCTGAACTTGTTCAGACAACTTCGAAGAAAAGGAATGCATGTACCACTACTATTAAAGAAAAGGTTCCCACAAATAAATCTGCAACAATACCATCCCAAAATCAGCCATCATCTTCAAATCTACCTTCAACATCTAAGACGTTGGTAGTGTCAGATTCTATGGATTATAATATTATCAAAGATATGAAGAAGAAAAAGGAAAATATTACTATGTTTGAACTTAGCAAACTCAAACATCAACAGAAATTACTTCTTAAGGAGCTAAATGTTGTACCTTCTTCACCTCTTCCTAACGCTGTAATGTCCAAAGCTGATAATGATTCAGGCCAACCACCTCATGGTAGAGTGGAAGCTACTAATTTCGTTTTAATTGGAGATAGATAAAATTCACATACTCCTCCTTTCCTCTTAACCTATGAGATCTATAATAGAAATCTCCACAATTGTTTGATTGACTCAGGGGCCTCCTCAAATATAATGCTAGCTTTAGTTTGTTCCAAACTAAACATTCAACCCCAAAAGTCTGCAATTCACATTGTACAGTTGGATAGAACAAAGGTCCAGGTTTTAGGAGAAATCAACTCAGTAACTATCAGGTTATCAGCTGATCCAAGAGTGGTTCAACGAATTGATATTCTAATAGCTGATATACCTGAATTTTATGGGTTGATTCTGAGTAGAGACTGGTCTGAGAAACTCCATGGTTATATTTCCATCGATTGGTCCCATATGTGGCTACCTTATAAAGGAAAGCCAAATCAGATCAAGATTGATCGAGAGAAACATATGACCCATACTGTTACTAAATTTGAACAGGAAAATCAACCAATAGCATTCAATAATAATATTTTGGGGAATTACTCATCTGAATCATTCTTTGGCAATTTCACTGCCCAACCATCTCCTTTCTCAGTTAATAATTTCACATCTCAGATTGAAAATTTCTCACAAACTGATAGATAAAGATGTGTTAATATCGCTGAGGAAACTGTAAATAAAATTGTTGATAATTCTCTATTTTGGTCATTATACTTTGATGGGTCTAAATCTAGTGAAGGTGTAGGAGCAGGATGTATTTTAGTAAGTCATGAGGGAGAAAAAACTATGTTATCGTGCAGATTGGAATTTGAATACACAAACAATACAGTTGAATATGAGGCCTTAGTTCAAGGACTCTACAAAGCTATCAGTCTTAAAGTTCAATATTTGAAAGTGTTTGGTGATTCATAAGTTGTTATAAAACAAGTTAGAAATACAATTCATTTCCTTTTCTAGTCATCTCAAACACTATCAGTCTTTGGTACAGGAACTCATATCTCAATTTTTAGCATTCAATATTTCTCCTATCCCTAGGACCCAGAATGTAGCAGCATACCTGCTAGCTAATGTTGCTTCCAAACTCCTACCTTCCGAAGATTACAACCCAGACAGATTTTCAGTAGAGTTAATTTTTAGACCATCAATTCCCAATAATGTCACCAATTGGCGAGTCTTCAATCATGATGAAGAAATTTTAAATTTCTTGACTTCTGACAAGTCCTACGATGATCAAATCATTGATGAAAGTGATCATGACCTTCAAATGAAGGAAAAGCAAGAAGAAAAATCAATACCAAAACCAGTGGTCAAGCTAGAAGATCTTTATGATATTAAAGACTGGTTTAAACATGTGACCAATTCAAAGCTCCAAAGTTCCACTTTAAGATTTGAGTTGATAAACCTAGGTACTGAGGAAAACCCTCAAAATATCAATTTGGGATTAGGAATTTCTTTAGAAGAAAGAACAACATTCATTAGATTGTTGCGTAAGAATAATATATCTTCTCTTGGAAATATGATGATTTGAAAACTTACGATACATCGATCATTCAACATACTATTCCAATGCTTTCTGAACAAAAACCAGTGCAACAAAAGTTAAGGAAAATTCATCCTAACCTAGAGAGTCAAATAAAAACTGAGTTAAATAAACTCTTAAAGACTAAGATAATTTTACTTGTCAGACATTCCAACTGGGTGTCCAATATGGTGCCAGCTAGAAAGAAAAATGGCGACATCAGGATTTGCATCGATTTCAGAAATCTTCATAAAGCAAGCCAGAAAGATAACTTCCCTTTACCTACGATGGAACAGACACTCCATTCAGTAGCTGGTTCTGAGTTAATGTCCTTTTTAGATGGTTTTTCACGATATAACCAAATTTTGGTCCATCCTGATGATAGGCTTAAAACTACCTTCAGAACTAAGTGGGGAACTTATGCTTACCAAAAAATGTCTTTTGGACTAATCAATGCAAGAGCTACATTCCAGAGAGAAATGGACATAGCATTCAAAGGATTGACCAATAAATCAGTAGTTGTCTATTTAGATGATATTACTGTATTTTCCAAGAAAAGGTCTAATCATTTACATGATTTAAAACAAATCTTTGAACGCTGCAGAAGGTATGGTATCTCGCTTAATCCAAAGAAGTCATTTTTTGCTCTTAATCAAGGAAATATTTTGGGCTTCATTGTCTCAAAGAATGGTATTTATATTGATCCAGATAGAATTAAAGAGATTTATGATATTCCATTCCCTCATAACAAAAAATCCATGCAGTCATTTTTGGGTCAAATTAACTTTGTTAAACGATTTGTTCCAGATTTTTCCCAGATTATTTTACCATTGCAAACAATGATTAAGAAAAATTCGGTGTTTAAATGGGGACCTGCAGAGAAAGAAGCATTTGATTATATCAAACAATCAATAATTAACGCCCCTGCTTTAAGCACTCTCAATTTTTCAAGTCATTTCATACTATATACTCTCGCATCCGCCTCGTCTTATGCAGCAGTTGATGAGCCCCAATTTTGGTACAATTTGGGCTCATTTTGGCCTATTTTACTTGCTCAAACCATTCATTTTTATTTGCTTATGCATGCATTTCTTAGTTTATTCATTTTGTTTGTAGGAAGAAGGTTAGACACTTTATCTACGTGACTAATGCATTATGATTCCAGGTTTTGGCATTAAAAAGGGAGCAAGAGACAACGAAAAAGGGGATAAGGAGACAATGAGGTGGCACTGCTGATTTTGTGGAGAGATGTCCACGGTCTTGGGACATTCCTCGTGATTCCCACCAAGAACTCCGAGCTCCAATCCATCTCCCCTCCGAGCTCAAGAAGCAGCCAGCTGTCCTACATGAACAGTAGTCATAAACTGTTCTACAAGAGCAGTAGTTATGACTGCCCTACAGGATCCGCAGTTAGACTCTAGTTGGACAACCGAGGTCCTAAAATCAAGGGCACTCAGTGGCTCATCGTTTTTTGTATAAATATGAAGACCTTAGCCTTAGATGGTTGTTGAAACTCTCGTATTATCATTGTAATTTTGGAGCACAGTTCAGTTTCGTTCCTTTTTGTAAGCCAATTCGGCATGACATCAGATTATGAACAAAGAAGGCAGTTTGTGATCTATTTCTGAGTTTTCTTAGGAGACTATAGCTCTCAGGTTAGGGCCCAACCTCAGAGCCATAGATCCCCTCTGTTGTAGTGTTGTTTCCATTTCATTTCCAGCACTTTAAGTTTTCGTTTGCACATGCAATTCGAATTACAGTTTGGTGATTTGGTTTTCTTATGAGTAGGATAGATTTTGCTTATGGTATAGTTGTTTCCACTTGCTTAGTGTAGCAGAGGATATATACTATCAATTTGAGCTCCATCAAAATGGTTGTTAAGGCTCACTGCCATCTCTCTTGAAGATTGGGGTGCAGTCCGTAACTAGCCACCAAAAACACGCATTACTTTACTTGATGATTGTTGCAATACAGTCACGGTTTTGATTAGATGCTTCCTTGTCATTCACACCTGCACACATACTTTCATCACAGCCTCATACATATTTCTCTTCGCGTTTTGGATTGTTGTTCATTGAATTCATGGCATAAGTAATTTAGGTTGATGCATTTTCGGTTTGGTGACAGTCATAATCATTTGTTTCATTTACACTCCTCTTTCTCGTTCCATTACCATCTCCTCCATCTTGATCACACATGCAAACATATCTCCTCGACCTTCACTTCGTTCTGTCCTCTCCCAAAGTCTTCCACTCCTCACGTAACTTCATTTCCTAACCTTTCATTGACATAACCCTTTACCTTCAACATACTCCCTACACCCATTTCCCATCTCATTCCTCCACTTCTAAGCCATCACCAGCCTTATTCCTACCTCACATATCTCTTCCTACCATTCCATCACTCCTCCATCACTTCAATCCTTCACGGTAGGTCATCCTGTAGCAGTTTAGAGACATCCTGTAGAAACCTCTGAGTATCCTGTAGGATCCCCTGCAGACATCCTGTAGGAGGCCATTCACTCGGTTGCTGAGCTTCTGAATGTGGAAAACCTCTGTGGATGGATGCTACGGGTCCATAGGGACCTCATCTAGCCTCCCCAACCTGTCCCACGCTTTCCTTCCTTCTCCATCCCATCTGCACAACCAAACCCTAATTAGCACACAATCGCAATCATTCCATCCACTTAATGAAAAGTACAAAAACATGTCTTTTATGATGCAAGTAGTTTAGATCCATGCATTTTCAGTTATTAGAGGTAGTAGCAGCATTGGTAGGAGTTTTATTCACATTCATTGCATTATAGAGGTTAGACTAGTTAAATTAGGGTTTCCTAGGTTTACATGCTTTGATTTACCTTCAGTTCATTTTTGTCAAGTAGACTAGTCTTCTTTGAGCTAGCTTTCGTCCATCATTAATAAAGCTTCTTCTGTGAGCCATAGAAGTTGGCTTGACCCGTAGCAGACTTGTGCCAGCTGATCAAGTGACAACTGCGACAAGAGCTAGTACTTGTGCATACAGCACCGCTGCTTCCAAGTTTGTACGAACTACCGGGTTGATAAAATGAGAGACAGGAAGCCCCAGGAGTTGTAGCATTATTGCTACAATACTGGAGCTCACCAGGTGGTATAGGAGGAGGAGGATGACAAGTTGGAGGTTGAGGTGGTGGAGGTGGAGGAGGTTGAGTTGGTGGAGGTGGAGGTGGAGGAAGAGCAGGTGGTGGAGGAGGATGTGGAGGAGGATGAGGAGGAAACATAGGAGGATGAGGAGGCGATGGTGGTGGAGGAGGTGGAGGTGAATAAGGAGGGGGTGGAGGTTGATGTTATGAAGGGGATGTTTGAGGTGGAGGAGGAGGAGGTGAATGAGGAGGGGATGGAGGTCAATTTTATGAAGGGGATGTTTGACGTGGAGGAGGTTGGGGAGGGGTTGGAGGTTTATTTGGAGGAGGGGTTGGAGGTTGAGGTGGTGGAGGTGGAGGAGGGGGTGGAGATTGAGGTGGTTGTGGTGGAGGAGGTGGAGATGGAGATGGAGGAGGAGGAGGAGGAGGAGGAGGTGGAGGTGTAGGAGGTGGAGAAGAATGTCATCCTAGACATAGTTAATATGTGTGGTACTAGACAACAACCTTGTTATTAAATTTTATAAGGGTTATATTTAGTTAAAAGATAAAAAAATAGGGGAGTGAGGAACTGGTGGAGGAGGAGAAGGAGGAGGAGGAGGTGGTGGGCAGGATGGAGGTGGTGTGGGCCGAGGTGGAGGTTGAGGTTATGGAGGTGGTGGAGGTGGTGGAGGTGGAGGTGGTGGAGGTGGAGGTAGAGGTGGTGGAGGAGGAGGTCGAGATGGAGATGTAGGTGGAGGCGGAGGAGTAGGAGGAGGAGCTGGAGGTGGAGGTTGAGGTGAAGGAGAAAGAGGAGGTAGAGGTGGAGGTAGAGGAAGAGGGAAAGGCATAGGCAGAGGTGGTGGAGGAGGTGGAGGTAAATGAAGAGTAAGTGGTGCAGGAGGAGAAGGATGAGGAGGAAGAGGAGGAGGAGGAGGAGGTGGTCGAGGAGGTGGAGGTGGAGGGAAGGGAGGTGGTGGATGAGTAGGTAGTAGAGGAGGATTTGGAGGAGGAGGACGAGGAGGTGGTGGTGGATGAGGAGGAAGTGGTCGAGGAGGTGGAGGAGGAGGAGGGGGTGGAGGTCAAGGTTGTGGAGGTGGAGTAGGTGGTCGAGGTCAAGGTTGTGGAGTTGGAGGAGGTGGAGGTGGAGCAGAAGGAGGAGGAGGATTTGGAGTTGGAGGTGGAGATATGCAATTTAATTTAAGGTTCATGACTTGAATTAAAATATTAAATTATCAATCTCTTCTCCACTGTTGGAAATGAAAGCTAGAGTCTCATGAATCCAGAACACATCTCTTCACATACCTAATATCCTACTATTAAATGATGGGTAAGTCATTTAGGAAGCTTTCCTCTATGTACACATATACTCATTCAAGTACATGAAATATCTTTAACCTTTACATCTGATATCTTGCCCAAGAATTTGAAGCATTTCTCATGTTCAAAATTTTCTTTTTATTTTGTTTAAAAAATTTGCAATCCCCTTGAACATTTATAGTTCTCATTCTATTTTTTAGTGATCCATTTGTTTGGGAATGACTAATTTCATCTAATTATCATTGATTTAAAAAGGGCTTGGTTATAGTTAATGTGGTTTCTTGAATAAGAAGCCTTATGTTCTTTCTTTATGTTTACTCAACAAACATAGGATATTACAAATCATATATGACTTTGTTTATTTTTGGGTCTTACACATATTTTGTGTAATTATTATTACTTTTTTATATATCTAATGATTTAGGTAAAAATATTTAATTTCCAATTAAGTTTCTGGCATGACTGAAGCTTCTTCAATTTTTAGATAATCCACTATTTATCTTGTATTTTATTTCAAAATATTTATTAAGAAAGGGAAATATGTTCTACTTGGTTAGTTGTATGGAAAAATGACCTATGCTCTAGCTTCCTATGTGGTCACTGTAGGGGATCTATTATCATGGGAATGACGACATTCCTTTAATGAAATTATACTTTTGCGAGAAAGGCTAAATTTTAAAATTTTGTGTTTATTTTGTTTAAAAAAATTGTTATTCTCTTAAACACTTGTAGTTCTTGTTTTATTGTCTAATGAGGCATTTGTTTGGGAAGGACTCGTTTCATCTAATTATCATTGATTTTAAAAGTACTGGGTTAAATTTAACATTGTTTATCGAATAAGAAGAGGTTTTTTTTTATGTTTACCTGGGAAACATAGGATATTAGGAATCATATATGGCTTTGTTTATTCTTTGTGTATTGCACATATTTTGTGAGATTATCATTACTTTTTTTATATATCTAATAGTTTAAAGACAACAAATTACTTTCCACTTCACTTTGTCGCATGAATGAAGCTTCTTGGCTTTTTAGATAATCCAATATTTATCCAGTATTTTATTTTTATGCATCTCATTAAGCAAAATATAATCAAAATATGTAAGGAATTATGATAAGAGTTGATTTAAATAAGGTTGGAGGTGTATGAAGGTCCATAAAGTTCCCCAATGTTGAGGCTCATCACCACCTAATAGATGATTATGGTCATCCTTAATATTACAATATAGGGCTCGTACATCACATTCGAGTTCCAACACTTGAGCTAGTTAATTCGATATAAGCCCTTTTCCTCTTCTAAGGGTGATGTAGGGCACTTTTTGGTCATGATGTCTTGGCATGAAGATACCTTTGATGGATTGTAGGTGATAATATGGAGCACTCATTAGCCCGAACCGCACATCCTGATGCCTTTTTGAGTTCATTTGAAAATTTAACTAAATATATGTGTGTATTTAGTGTAATTAAAATGAAAAATTACTATTGACTTTGTTATAATTATTTGTTGTATTTAAACTATTTAAAAATTAAAGATAAAAAATTTGCAATTAAATAAAATTGTATATGTAAAAGCTATAAAATTATAATAAAATCTAAAAAAAAAAAGATAGAAAAGAGAATGGTATATGTTTAAAATAAATAAATAAAAACAATATGATGACATGCTCATAAATCCATTGATTCTTGAAAAACATATATTAATAATTATAGAATTAAATGCCAAAAAAAAGTACTTAGGAATTTAGAGATGGAATTAATAAATTATGATGGATTTAAATGTAAAACAATTAAAAAAACTTAAAATATTAGATATGATATTAAAATAGTATTTTGTTGTTTGATCAATCTAGTGTTAAAAAGAAAATTAAAGTCATGCTATATAAATTTAAAAATTTAGAATTCGATTTTTTTGGTTTTTAATTAAATTTTGAATAAGATAACGTTAAAAATTATCTCAAATCTAATTATTAAAATAAATCTATTTTTTGCAATATTAAAAACAAAACTATTATTCAATTGAGAAGTAAATGTAAATATATATGGAGTGTATAATAAATTATTAGATTGAAGAAGAATAATATCCACAATCAATAAGGTATAAATAAAATGCAAATTTATATCGAGAGTATAATCACTTATTCAATTGACATGTACTGTGAATAAGTACTATCATGGACATTTAAATGATATGGTTGTAAATCAATTGGAAAACTATGGGTGTGACACTATTTTCCTGAGGAATGGACCAAGACATGGAATATGATAATTTTTTTTATCATAAATGTTATAATAGATTAATATATTATATGTGTTGTGGAATAATCCAATATCACTACTTATATGATGTGAATTGGAACATTTTCATAAATTCTTTAGAGTGATTTCACAAGACAAAAAATAGTAGCCATAAAATTCATATAAAATAGTAAGCAACATTGAGGTTAAAAAAATTCGAATAAAGTATTGCAAAATGTGACAAAATAAAGTAGTATAGAGTGTTGTAAATGATATTCAAATTCACTTTGTCATTCTTTAATCACTAAAGGCTCCAACTATTTATAATTTTATCAAAACATCTGAAATGTAACTCCAACAAGGAGCAACATAAGATTTTGAATGGAAATCTATGATGAGATGATATGTGAAACACATGAACCTAACCAACTTTTTAAAGCTATGGTTATAATCCAGACTGGAAATTTACCCTTCATATTTTTGTTTTCGATCAAATAGATTCTATTATTTCTTTGAAATACATCAACAATTTTTTTGAGGTACGCTTCTGCCCTGACCTCATTCCAACCAAATTTATTAACTAGGAGAAACATACAAAAGGTGATACCAATTTGCCAAAATTGACATTGTGTCCTTAAAATAAATGCACAAAGCATCCAAAACCCACATAGAATACATATGAAAAGAACTTTCGTCAAAGATTATGAGGGGGTATCAGTTCCTATCCAGAATTAAAAATGTTTGGGGCTCTAGGGGCCCCGTAAACATGAATCTCTAGGTGGTCAATCTGACCCTCAATATGATCTAGTCACTTATTAGTCAATATTTGGCTCATTATAAGTGAAGTTGTCTTGTCCATAATTTCATGTTTATTATGTTATCAGTCAATCATGAATGTTATCACCTCATTCGAGTCATCATCTCTCTATTTCCCTAGCTCCACCAGTAGTGCGATAAGACTCTGCAACTGCCTATACAAACATTCGAAATATGGCGGTGCTTCCACATGGCTAGGTGATAAAACATGTTCATGAGCCACTTCGAGCTCATAAATAGCCTCAACATGCCCATCAGCCTCCACTTCTGTTATGCGCTTGCAATGGCCAACCAGGGCTTCATGAGGTCACCCAACTCGCACAACATGCTCCCCTTCATCTAAGAATTCCACTATATAATCTAGAACACAAACCAGTTTAATTCAACCACCCAAATGTTGTATATTGGTAATCAAATCTCGCTTCAAAACTCAGAAAGATTAAAATTGTGAGAAATTGCATATTCTTCCTCAATTATCACTAAAGAAGCACCCCCATGATTACAATACTTCCTCTTGAATAGACTACCCCAAGAAACCAAGGACAAAGGCAGTGAGCCTCAGACCTCAAACTACATCTCTCAACCCTAAGAAAATTTGGCGATAGATACGTGCAACAAATACCACTAAAGACGACAGGGACCATGGAAAATTCTTCAAAGCATAAAGATGAGGAAACCCAAAAGGAACAGATGACCACTACATCCAAAATTCCATTTACAAAGGAACTCCTAGGGCCTAGAGGCGTAGCCATATTTCTTACTAAAAAAGGAAGAGAATAAAACGACCCCATTTTAACTCCTACAACAAGAAAATTTAGTAGTTCTCTTGTCCCCACCGTTTCTCACCATCCAAAGGATAGTTCAACACCCTTCAGCTCACTGAGGTGCCAAACCATGCAATTTAGCACACCATAGTGACCAAAGAAACCACTCGAATGAGCATGCATAGGTTAGCGGTCTATGCATAGTCAACATTCCCCTACCGCCTTCCAAACTCCAATATCTAGAAAAATCAGCTTGTGAGAAAAAACAATCGTTCAGGCAATAATCTCATTCACCTGTTTGTAGAAGATTTTGCGTCCTATGCAACTTGTCTATGGCCCCTAGCCCCATCAATCGCCCAGGTTTGGCCACACTCATCAAAGTAAACATTAACCTTCATGCTATTTTAATTTTATTATATATATATATATATATATAGGATATATAGGTATATATTTTTTTCCCGTAGAAAAAGTCGTAATTTTATTCATATGAAAAAATTACATTTTGTAGAAGCTTGAAGCATATGCAGATGGTTGTTCCTGTAATAACAGGAAAAAAAGGATTACTAAAGAGAAAAAAATAAATTCCAACAAGCCTATGCTTTTCGGCCCTTCTTCTTCTCCACTCTTCGCCAACCTCCAGAGTTGGGAGAGGGTGCAATAATAGCTAGCTAGTTTTCCGATGTGTTCATTGGATGTTCTTTTTTAGATTCTAATCCTTCTGATCCATGAGTTCATTTAATGTCACTTGCTTCCAGTTGAGGTTCTTGTTGTTGTTTCGTGTTGTATGGCTCCAACTAAGTGTTTGGGGTGTTCTCTTCCTATGCATATTTCTATCCCTTTTGTGTGTCAATCTCCGAAAGCTTCCCTATAGGTTATGTCTGCATGTCCTCTTCTTCCAACGGGTCGGTACTCTACCACCCTTTGGCCTTTTTTTGTTGTTTCTTATTCCCTTTGGGATCCTTTCTGGCGAGTGGGTAGGCATATTGGAGAAGCCTTGTTTGCATACACCCTTGGCATCTGAATGATGTATTCTCGTAGTTCAGTAGATGTTTCCACAAAGTATTATTGAATATCGATGTGATTTGATCAGGTAGCCCCTGACTCAAGTCCACTTGTACACATATTCTAGCAAATATGAAAATTCACCTAATAGCTCTATCTTCATCCATTATTAGGAATTTCCCCAAGGAATTCCCAATGCCTATTAAAAATTTGTGATGCCAAAATTATAGAGGGAAGTTATGAAGCCTAACCCAAACAGGCATTGTTGACACTTTCATAGTATTGACATCAAAATTAAGGAACCAGGGGGTGTTGAAGAGGCCAGCATTTCCCCAAAACCAAGGTCCCTGATTAATGATACTATCATGTCCCCGTTCTGTGTCGAATCTAACTACAAAAAATCCTTTTGGGCGCAGGTAAATTTCACAATTAGATGACCATGAGGAGAAGATCCATTGATGTAGAGCATCAAATTTTGGCCAAAAGTTGTTAAATCTATAGATAACAACATTCTTGGATAGATCTATGTGTAGAGCAGTTACCTCTAGCTAAGACACTTGAAGCGTTGGAGCTTCCAGTTTTTGTTCCACAATGTAGGGGCCTAGTAGTTCTGATGCTCGTTCTAGTTTGTTTGGTATATTTTCCTTTCCTTTGACTGCATCATAGAAGGAACCTGTATTTTTTGAACTGACTCCATTACATCTATCGCGCAGACTTAGATTAAGAATGATGGTTGAATCTTTCATTATACCATAGTGCTGAAGTGTGTGGTTCTCCTGCAGACTATGTCTTATATATATCATATTTTGGTGTTTTGTTGGGGTTCCAAGTTGGATCTGGATTTCCTTCTTTAAACCATGAATACTCGTCCCCTTGTTGAGCTGCATGCAGTAGTGTCTACCCCCTATCATTTTGATGAAGATTTGTATCAGATCTTCGTCCATGCAGAGTGGAAAGACCATGTTGAGGTCCCAATCTATTGGTTCTGACTTTTTCTCTGTAAACCTAAATGCACCACTGTGCTTTGTATTCAGTTCTTGCCTTGGTTTCTCTGGATCTAGTTTATGGAGGATGTTTTTCATAGTCCCAACCACTATATCTAGAATATCTACTTTTTGCAAGAATGTATGCCCCTCCGGGATCATGTCACCTTTGGCTGGATCTGTTGTAGCTCTTAGCTTCCATCCATTGGTGCCATAACCTGCCTTCCTTTGTGAATAAAGGGGTGCAGCAGGCCACAGAGCCGAGATCCATTCCCGCGTAGTTCGACCTCAGGCCATATAGCTTCATTTTTGGCTTTTATCTTTTTTGATTTTATCTTGTGGGCGAGAGATCGACAGCCAGGGTATAACTCTGGCGAAGCTCCGGTTTGTAGTGTGTCAGTGGTATAAGTTGTTGTTCCTAAAACCCTTTCCTTTCCCGTCCATCCCTCTATCTCCATTTTCTGCGAGGGAGTCCATGCATCAGGGTAGCTGTTTCGTAAGGAACCCCAATCTCTATAATAGTCGTTGAACATCATTTGGGGATGAGTGAACGGGAGATCGGGTCGAAACAACTTGTGTGGATTCAGATCCCATGATGGAGCCCCACGGCCTCCAAATTCCTTCCAGTCTGACTGTGCCTTCTCATGAGGATCCATAGTGTTGGCCTGGGGAGAACCAAGGCCTGCAATCGCATAGCACGTGATATCCTGTAAATGTTGATATATATATATATATATATATAGTTGAAATCTAGATATTTATCTATACTACTACAACATAGACACACAGACACACACATTCGTGTCGTATGTCGACTCCAAGATAAATAAGGAAAAAGTTACACATCTCCGTCATTCTGAGATAGGCACCGTTAAAATTTTTGAATCATTCTTTATAATTTTTTCAATTCTTTTATATACAAAATACATACTTGCGAATCTTCCCTTTTTGTTAATGTATTTTAAATTCTAATTCATATCAAATATTGAAGGAATTGTACATCTCCATGATGTCATTGAATTAGAAAGCACAATAATTAAATGAAAAATATCTTTCACTTTATTAATTTATTTTTTACACTAAATTTCTTCTTGCCATTGATATTTTATAAATGTCTGGTATGAAATTTTATTAAGTATTAAAGAAATTTAACATCTCCTTGAAATTACTGAGTGGAAAAAAAAGTTTAACAAAGGATAAAATATTTTAAAGACAATTTTTTTCTCTTTATAAATGTTAAGTTGATATAAAATTCCCCCTAATTTGGATGGCAATTGATGGTTGTCTTGAATGCATTTGTGGAAAAGAACCCTCAATTCTTTCTCTATCTCCTATGTCATTTCTGTTTTCAGCCATTAGGTCAGTTGGAACGGGATCTCCTTCTTCTTCTCCCCCTGTAGACTCTTCAAAAATATCTGGTTGTTCGCCTACGGGGTCCTCCAATACACAGCTACCGAAGAAGAGGGAAGGTTGGGTGTTTGAAGTGGTGGGGGTATTTGGTAGAAATATCCCTAAGTTATCCATATTCCTACGAGGAACGAAAGAAGTTTTTTTTCTTAGTTTTATGTTTTTTTTTCAAGCTTTGAGACTAACTGCAAAATCGAAATCACAAACTGAATGGAAACTAATAGCTTGAATGAAATCTCACTTACAGAATGGAAAAGAAAGAAAATTGAGTTACAATTACTTTTTCATAAATGAAGCTAATAGTAGAATGTCATAGATAAGAAATGGAAGAAAGAAAGCATAAATCACATCTTACTAAGATAACTCCCTAGAAACAACGCCAAAAGGTGACGAGCACCAGTATTGCAGCAAGAATGTTGCAACTCCTTGGGCTACCAACTTTACTTTATCAACCTAGGGTTCATACAAACTTGGAAGTGACAGTGTTGTATACACAAGCAAATGTGATGGGTATGCTCTCTGTCATTGCTAAGCTGGTGTAAGACAATTATGGTTTCTCAATCCAACCTTCTATTGATTTAGAAGAAGCTTGATTACCAATGAGGAAAAGGGAAACTTACACTAACTAAAATCTTGTCTAATGTACTAAGGAAAAACTAATATCAAATGCTTAAACACACCATTCATCTAACTACTTCTAAGAGGATTTGCTTCAAAAGGTGGCTAAGTTGACATGTCTGCAATCCTATTGTCCTAGGCATGCAATCTGAAATAACCAAACATTCTACTGTTGTGCATGTAAATGAGCACAATAACTCTTTTTTCCTTTTTGTCCTTTTTGTGTGAAAATGTGAATGCTAAATCCTCTTAGTGATGTGGCGAGTGGATTAGGGATGATGGTGAATGGTCAGATGGCTTAGGAGGAAAGTAGGGTTCTTCTACTATCTTCCTTGGTGCTCTTTCCACAATTCTGCCTCAAAAAAGGCCATTATAGGTCATCCTAGAGGATGTCCTAATGCTACTACCGATCCCCTGTATTCCTACAGGATCTGACCGAGAGAAAGAGGAGGGATTTGGAAGGTGGTGTAGGTCTTAGGGAAGGTGAATGGTGAGAGAAATGAGGCAAGGGAGTGGCTAGGACTCCTTCTAAGCTCAAAACAGAGTTTGTGAGATGGTTGGATTTGCTCAATTAAACTTGGAGAAGTGTTCTTATGTAATGATGAATTTGGTGAGGGATTAGTGGAAAAAGTGATAATCATGGATGGATGAGGTTAGGATGAGATTGCTAGTCATGATATCTCTCTACATTGCTGAAAATCCTACACTACATCAATCATTGGCATTTATCCATGAATCATGTCAAATAAGAAATATTTTCAGTCAACTAAGAAAACATAATTTCATTATCTAGTTGCTTATTTCATGCATGGAAAAACTTGCAGAATAGTGTGAAACCTTTACGAGATCTAATGCAAGGCTGAAGATATCAGAAATGTCAATTAAATCCTATTCTTGAAAACTGGTAAAATGTTGGCCTAAGTAGCAAAAAATCCTAAATTCCACAAGAAATAAGAATTCTGTCTTTTTGGGGCTACATAGGATTTATTTTCTCAAACCATGGTCCCTAAAGGGAGTAGTGAGGCCAAAGCTACCTACTATCAGCTTTTTGATATTCCTTTGTCTTCCTAAGCTACTACTAAAGCAATGCACAAATGGAAGCAAACTAATCAAATCCACAACTACATGTAATGAAGTAATGCTAAAAACAATTCAACCATTAATCTATGAAATCAACTAAGCATACAAATACAAGAAGAGGCACCTTTGCTTCTAGGGTTGAGCCCTAATCCAAGAGTTTTAGCCATCTGAGTCAACTCAGCGTTGGATCAAGGAAATTCTCATTCTCATTGTCATATCAGAAAATTACACAACAATGTCTTCCACAAGTCTTCAGCTTGAGAATTCCTAATGCTTTTACATAAAAAATATGAACCCTAATGAGGCTCTAGGCATCTTTAGTTATACAATTGAAGTCGCCAACGACTTCCTTAAATCTAGGGAGGCTTGGCTCCCAAAATCAACATGAACTGGTTCTTTAACTGTCACTGGCTTGACTGCCTTCTGATCTTCATGACTCAGTTTCTTGCAACTACAAGCTAGTGTGATTTGATGGAGAAATATTGGAATGAGTGAGGATTAAATGAGGAGGATCTATCTCCTATAATATCTCCTCCTTGTCCCATTCGAGTTTCTGTCGTTAATTAGCCAAAATTGCCATGATTTGCTCTCAAAAGCCTGCAATCAATGCACATTAGTCCACTAGACATAACATATCACTTTTACTCATCTCATTAAGACAAATATAATCAAAATATGTAAGGAATTATGAGAAGAGTTGATTTAAATAAGCTTGGAGGTGTATGAAGTTCCATAAAGTTACCCAATAAAGAGGCTCATCACCACCTAATAGATGATGATGGCCATCCTTAATATTACAAGATAGGGCTTGTACATCACGTTTGAGTGCCAATAGTTGACCTAGTTAGTTCTACATAAGCCCTTTTCCTCTTCTAAGGGTGATGTAGGGTAGTTTTTGGTCATGATGTCTTGGCATGAACATACCTTTGATTTGCAATTAAATAAAATCTTATATTTAAAAGCTATAGAATTATAATAGAATCTAAAAATAATAATAAAATAAAATAAAGAAATAAAAGATAGAAAAAAGCATGGTATATGTTAAAATAAACAAAGAAAAATTCATTTCCTATTGAAAATTATATATTAATAACTATAGAATTAAATGCCAAAAAAAATTACTTAGGAATTTAGAGATGGCATTAATAGATTATGATGGATTTAAATGTAAAACAATAAAAATGTCTAAAATATTAGATATGATATTAAAATAGCTTTTTGTTGTTCCATAAATTTAGTGTTAAAAAGAAAACTAAATTCATGTTATATAAATTTAATAATTTAAAAATTTGATTTTTTTGGTTTATAATTAAATTTGGAATAAGATAACATTAAAAATTACCTCAAATATAATTATTAAAATAAATCTATTTTTTTCAATATTAAAAACAAAATTATTATTCAATTGAGAAGTAAATGTAAATCTATATGGAGTGTATAATAAATTATTAGATTGAAGAAGAATAGCATCGACAATCATAAGATATCAGTAAAATGCAAATTGGTATGGAGAATATAATCTTTTATTCAATTGACATGTACTGCGAATAAGTACTATCATGGACATCTAAATGATATGGTTGTAAATCACTTGGAAGACATGGAATATGACAATTTATTTATCATAAATGTTATAATATATTAATATGTTAAATGTGTTGTGGAATAATCCAATATCACTACTTCTATGATGTGAATTGGAACGTCTTCATAAATACTTTAAAGTAACAAGAAGTGATTCCACAAGACAAAAATGAGCAGCCATAAAATTCATATAAAATAGTAAGCAAGATTGAGGGTAAAAAAATTCTAATAAAGTATTTCAAAATGTGAAAAAATAAAGTAGTATAGAGTGTCGTAAATGATATTCAAATTCACTTTGTCATTTTTTAATCACTAAAGGCTCCAACTATTTATAATTTTAACAAAACATCTGAAATGTAACTCCAACAAGGAGCAAGCTATGATTTAGAATGGAAATCTATGACGAGCTGACATGTGAAACACATGAATCTAAACACCTTTTTAAAGCTATGGTTATAACCCAGACTCGAAATTTACCCTTCATATTTTTGTTTTTGATCAAATAGATTCTATTAATTCTTTCAAATGTAGCAACAATTTTTTTGAGGCATGCCTCTCCTTAACCTCATTCCAACCAAATTTATTAACTAGGAGAAATATACAAAAGGTGATACCAAGTGCTAAAATTTACATTGTATCCTTAGAATAAATGCACAAAGCATCCAAAACACACATAGAATACATATGAAAAGAATTTCTGTCAAAGATTACGAGGGGGTGACAGTTCCTATCCAGAATCATAAATGTTTTGGGTTCTAGGGGTCCCATAAACATGAATCTCTAGGTGGTCAATCTGACCCTCAATATGATCTAATCAGTTATTAGTCAATATTTGGCTCATTATAAGTGAATTCGTCTTGTCCATAATTTGCTATTTATTATGTTTTTAGTCAATCATGAATGTTATCACCTCATTCAATTCATCATCTCTCTATTTCTGTAGCTCCACCAGCAGTGCGATAAGACTCTGCAACTTCCTATATAAACATTCTATAGATGGTGGTGCTTCCACATGGCTAGGTGATGAAACATATTCATAAGCTTAATCAACCTCATGAATAGCCTCAACACCCCCATCACCCTCCACTTCTCCTACGCACCTGTAATG
>APFE031342348.1:0-7500 GCA_000404065.3 Pinus taeda | reverse complement strand
TAAACTCCCGTTCAATCTCACCCGCTTCCCCTGGGCACTTCCTCTTCGATCATTATTGATTATATGCAACTGAAATGTCAAGTGAGTGGAGCAGCTAATAAGGCACAACCATAGCAAGATTTGAGTTCTTATGGTTGTCTTACCATTGAGGAGGAGACACAATATGCACTAGCACAATTCTGGCCTCATAACACACTTGATGGCTTAACAACTTCTAAAGGAAAGAAAAATGATTGAAGCATCTTTTTGAATGGCTTGTATTCTTAGCCCTAAGGAAAATTCTCACATGATATTTTTTGTATTACAATCACCGATTATGTATGCTACTAACTTTGGATTTGCCCATGAATAGATATTTTTTGACCCTATATTTCAAGCAATGACCTATTGGTTTTCCATGTTGGGAAGATGGTCTGAAACCTAGTTCCACCAGAAGAACTGACATTATTATGGTTGTGTAAATTTTGTACATCATTTTTTCTAATATGAAGTTCTTTACATTTTTACAAAAGAATATATATATAATTTTTTTATTTAAGGTTCACATTGAAATATTTTATATGTTATCAACATCAAAATATTATTTCGTAATATGTATAGAGTAGATATCGAAATATACTAGTTGGAATGAATATTCAAATTCTGATTGGGTGCATCATCCTATCATGCAACATGATGTGTTACCTAAAGAAAATGTATTGAGTATCTCTCAAATCATACCCATTGATATTTTTTGTAAACCCGGGATCATAGAAAACATCATGATTGTAGTGAATTTCACTCCAAATGATATTTCTACCTATATTACTCTTTTCATATAATTCTAATATGTATTCACTTGTACATATGAAGAGTTATGTATCATTGATAGCCATATGCATGAAAGAAATAATCTACTCAAGAAAGGACTTCATCCAATAAACCCTCACAAAGTTGATATCCTTAAGGAAGAAGTTGAAAAATTACTTAAATCTTAGTTCATATGTCTATTTTCCTTAATTGAATAGGTTTCCAACATAATTATTGTCACAAAAAAGGGTACAATTCATGTTTTTGTCATCTAAAGGAACTCAATAAGGAATTACCAAAATATAACTATCCAACCCCATTGATTGACCAGATCATTAATGGTTCACTAGTGGTGATATTCTCATTCATGGATTCTTTTCATTGCTATAAGTAGATTGAAATCAAATCAAAAGATCAATATAAATGGCTTAAATTTTCCCTTAACGTAAAATCACATATCAGAAATTGTCCTAGGGTCTTAAAATCATTGGATCCACCTTCTAGTTGGACATGCCTTATGCTTTTTATTACATCACATGAATTGTAGAGGCATATATGGATTACCCCCCCTCTTACTCTCATAGACACACTAACAATCCAATGAATTTATGAGCCATCCTTATTCATTGTTTCTACTATAATATTCATTTCAATCCAAAAATTCATATTTTTGTTGTTTCGAGGAGATTGCAAGGTTTCATTATCTTAAATTATATGATCTTGTCCCTTAATTTCACTAATTAAAACATGCGAATGAATCTTGCAATAATTCTCAAAATTCTCTTTCTTACATTCTCGCAAACACTTTGGATGAAAACATTTCTTTGAACACTTTTAATTCAAATAAAAGAACATTGATGGTAGAGACATTTACTCAAACATTTGCATGGTTCCAAATATGAAACCCTGACTCAAAGTATGAAAAATGATAGCTAGACTAATTTATTATTAATTTGGAGAATGCAAATACACGGCAATCACTCCATTAATACAAAATTTGAAAATTATGAGTAAATGAGAAATTTGGCATGTTTTGGCTATAAGAGTGGCTAGTAGGTTTAATGCTAAAGTTTTTTATGCACAATAATTACTTCTTTCATAAAGTAGCTTAATCCTTCTATAGAAAATCACTCCCCACTAGACAAACTCAAATTCTATATAAATAAATTCATTCTTTTTAGATAATCTTTGACTTTCCATAAATAAACTCAGTTGTTTCAATAACAGAACGTATCCACAAATAAAATTACTTGCTAGGGAAATTGAACCTCTCCACAAATAAACTCAAACACTATAACAAACTTTGTCTTTTCACAAAAGAAGGATCTAACATCCTCTAAAGATGAAACCTGAACTTCAATGCAATACTACTCAAAAATATGAATGATATCTCCCCTTAACCATATTGGGTGGTTGGCTTTAGGACTAAAGAAAAATCCTTAATGACGTTCTCATCCTTACAAGTAATCTCTTAGAGCTATCAAATGAAGTATGAAATATAATAACTAATATAGGTTCAAAAATGATCTACGATTCAATAGCATGGGTCATAAAAATACCATGAATCTCCCCTTTTTATCTCTTTCCTACTCAATAATATAAATGGATTTCAATTTCAATTTCTTATTTTTCCCATAATCACTTAATAATGCCATTTAATTTAATTATTCATTCTCACTTCTAAATGTTTATGTATTCACTCGAATGACAGCCAAACAATTTAATTAATTGATCCCTATTTTACTTCTATAGCCTATGGGAATCAAATAGTCCACTCAGTTAGTGACCATTCAAAGAAAGGGAAATTACATGGTCAACCCTCTCAAGGTTGACCAAATCATTAATATGGTTCATTCATATACTCTTACTAAGCTTTAAAAATTTCAAGAGAAAGTGAACTTTTTATATCAATTAACTTCCAACTATGTTGAGGTAAAAAAAGGTTTCATGCAACTTCTCAAAAAGGCACTATTGTGGTGGCTACAATTGAATGACACTGCTAGGAAGCCCCAGATTAAAGTGGTATGCCTATGGTATTCTATACATGACACATTACATTATTCCCTATATTTCAAATTCATTCTTTATGAAGGTGGTAATTGGTCATGGTGATTTCAACTCTCTCATCCTCATCCTCGAGATTGGGTTGGAAAGAGTTACCCTCGAGGTTTATGCCACTACAATAATGAGGAAATAAAATAAGTCCACAATAAAAAAACTAAAAATAAAATGCAAGAGATGGTTGGGAAAATATTTAGCACATGGGGAAAATCCCAGTATGATCTCTACTTGCCTCATTATTCATCACTCATTATTTAGAGTACTTGATGCTACCCAAACAAAATGAAACCCTTATATTTTCCCAACCCCAATGAGAAATAAAACAAAACATCTTAAGAGGTAATGAATTTAAATCTATCAAATGAAAAATCGAGCTTGTAAACTATCCAGCCATATCAAAGCATTATTATAAAGAAGTAAATGGTGTACTAGAGTAGTGGAAATAGAATTCTAAGAAAAGGGGTAACTAGTGCATCCATGAATAATCCCTACTTGCATATATACACTCTAGATTTTGGACCACCATTAGTTGGTCACTTGGATATGGCACCTCACCTTGAAGTCTTTCCCAATACATTACCACATCTACACTTGTACACATGGACTAACATTTGGAGTAGGACCTACAACTTCCCCTTGAGGGTTAGACACACATATTAGGGTTATCCACCGATCCATCACAAATATAAGAGAGGCAACAAAAACATGCCACTTGGTCTAGTTATATACTTGATGTTGATCATTGTGTGAAGTATTGTTTGTGTAGCTGACATTACATATGGTCCTCTATGATGCTTCTATGGTTTGAGTTACCTAATTATGGATTGATTGGAACTTTATTATAAGGATATTTTTTGGGATGCTTGACATCATAGTAATAGAAAATTTTATAGGTGATTTCCCCACCTGCTAAGTAGTGGAGTAGAAGTTGTACTCTCCAAACCAGAGAGAGAGAGATTAACTTTGATGGTGCAATATTTCCTACCTAGGATAGGGAATTAGACTGATTGAGGGATTTATATAATTTTTGACACAAGGAATCCCAAAATGCTAGACCATTGAGCCCATGATGCTTAACATTGGAGATATTGATGATTTGAGCAGTGAACCTAGGATTCCCCTAGCATGGTGTTGACACTATTTGATACGAATCACTTCATCCACATAATAGATGATGATGGCCATCTTTAATATTACAAGATCGAGCTTGTACATCACATTGGAGTGCCAACAGTTGAGCTAGTTAATTCCAAATAAGCCCTTTTCCTCTTCTAACGGTGATGTAGGGCACCTTTTGTTCGTGATGTCTTGGCATAAAGATACCTTTGATGGCTTGTACGTGATAATATGGAGCACTCATTAGCCCTTACCTCACATCTTGAGGCCATTTTGAGTTCATTTGAAACAATAACTAAATATACGTGTGTATTTAGTGTAAATAAAATTAAAAAATACTATTTGACTTCATTATAATTATTTATTTTAGTTAAACTATTTAGATATATTTAAAAATAAAAAAGTTGCAATTAAATAAATCTTAATATTTAAAAGGTATAAAATTATAGTCAAATATAAAAAAAATAAAAAAATAAAGAAACAAAAGATAGAAAAAAACATGGTATATGTTTAAAATAAATAAAGCAAAACAATATGATGACATGCTAATAATTCATCGATTGTTGAAAAATATATATTAATAATTATAGAAGTAAATGCCACAAAAAAGTACTTAGGAATTTAGAGATGGCATTCATAGATTACGGTGGATTTAAATGTAAAACAATAAAAATACCTAAAGTATTAGATATGATATTAAAATAGTTTTTTGTTGTTTCATAAATTTAGTGTTAAAGGAAAAATTAAAGTCATGTTATATAAACATGTTTCTGATTATGTAGCTCCTCTAGCAGTGTCGTAAGACTCTACAACTACCTATACAAACATTCTAAAGATGGTGGTGCTTCCACATGGCTAGGTGATGAAACATGTTCGTGAGCCAATTCACCCTCATGAATATCCTCAACACCGCCATCAGCCTCCACTTCTCCTATGCACCTACAATGGCCAACCAGGACTCCATGAGGTCACTCACCTTGCACAACATGCCCCCTTCATCTAAGAATTCCACTATAAAATCCAGAACACAAAGAACAATTTAATTCAACCACCCAAATGTTGTATCTTCGTAATCAAATCCTGCTTCAAAACTCAACAAGATAAAAATTGTCATAAATTACATATTCTTCCACAATTATCACTAAAGAAGCACCCCCATGGTTACAATACTTCCTCTTGAATAGAGTACCCCAAGTAACCAAGGACAGAGGTAGTGAGCATGGGGCGTCAAACTACATTTCTCAACCCTAAGAAAATTTGGCGATAGATACGTGCAACAAATATTTCTAAAGATGACAGGGACCATGACAAATTCTTGAAAGCATAAAGATGAGGAAACCCAAAAAGAACAGACGACCACCACATCCAAAATTCCATTTACTAAGGAACTCCTAGGGCCTAGAGGCATAGCCATATTTCTTAATAAACAAGGAAGAGAATAAAACCACCTCATTTTAACTCTCCCGGCAATAAAATTTAGCAGTTCTCTTATCTCGACCACGTCTCACCATCCAAAGGATAGTTCACCACCCTTCAGCTCACTGACGTGCGAAACCGTGCAAATTAGCACGCCATAGTGACCAAAGCACAATCCCCTCTAGCTTGCATTACCCTTTCACTCTAAAGAAACCACTCAAATGAGCATGCATAGGTTTGCGGTCTATGCATAGTCAACATTCCCCTACCACCATCCCAAACTCTAATATCTAGAAAAATCGGCCTCTAAGAAAAAAGAATCGTTCAGGCAATAATCTCATTCACATGTTTGTAAAATCTTTTGGTTGTCGTATGCAACTTTTCTATGGCCCCTGGCCCCATCGATCCCCCATGTTTGGCCACACTCATCAAGGTAAACATTAACCTTCCTGTTATTTTAATATTATAATATATATATAAATTAAGTATTCATATATAAATTCTTTCCATGCGTCAACTCCAAACTAAATGAAAAAGGAACAAGATATCTCTTTCATTTTGAGTTACACACTACTAAAATGTTTTAATCATAATTTTCTTTTTCATTTACCAATATAATATATATAGTCGAAATCTGGATATTTATCTATACCACTACAACATAGACACACAGACACACACATTCATGTCGTTGTCGACTCCAAGATAAATAAGGAAAAAATTACACATCTCCATCATTCTCAGATAAGCACCGTTAATATTTTTGAATCATTCTTTATAATTTTTTCAATTCTTTTATATACAAAATACATACTTGCCAATCTTCCCTTTTTGTTAATGTATTTTAAATTCTAATTCATATCAAATATTGAAGGAATTATGCATCTCCGTGATGTCACTGAATTAAAAAGCACAAATTAATTAAACAAAAAATATCCTTCACTTTATTTATTTATTGTTTACACTGAATTTCTTCTTCCCATCAATATTTTCTAAATGTCTAGTATGAAATTTTATTAAGTATTAAAGAAATTTAACATCTCGTTGATATTACTGAGTGGAAAAAAAAGTTTAACAAAGGAAAAAATATTTTAAATTCAATTTTTTTCTCTTTATAAATGTTATGTTGATATAAAATTCCCCCTTACTTGGGTGTTAATTGATGGTTGTACTGAATGCATTGATCATCATCATGCATTCACACAGAAAGTGTCTCTCATCCAACTTTAATACATCCACTCATTATGGTAATCCATCAATTTTCATGTTGCCTAATCCACTGCTACATATCCTCTGTGTGATCTCCTTGTACTTAACAATAATGCCTCTTTCACATGTTTGGTGATGGAAAACATTATGTATGTCTAAATATTTCTTGCCTCTTTTGTCACCCAACTTGTTCATGATTCGTCATTCACCCTCTCATATTGTTATTTCCTCCTCATTCTCCCACTTAATACTATGGTTCATGAGAGTAGATGTATAAGCAACGGAGGCGATGGATGTGGTCATGATCGTCATACCCATGCTATAGATTTTGACGAAAAAATCTAATGTCTTCTTTCCAAATATTCATGAAGGCATACAACACAATGTATAAATAACTAACTATTTAGATGAGAATATATTATCCATTAACACGTTCAAAATAAATTTTAATTGGATGAATACAAGTTTTGTTCTTTTTTTTTAGAATTTTTTAAAGTCAGTTTTGCTTGAAATATAATAGAGATTTTATAGAATACTAAAGGTTTTAATTCATTTATATGTTCAAAGATTCATTTTAAAGTACAAGAAATCTCAATCTTACTTAAAAACTGTGATCTAATTTAAAAGAAAACAACCAAAGAAATTATAATCTAAATTAATTTATAAAATATTTTAATATATTTAAAAGTAAAATAAACATAAAGTATAAGAAAGGTTATTATTAAAACATTGATATTAAAGGATTATTAAAGAGAATTATTACAGATAGCCATCACAGATTGCTATCGCTTAATTCAAAGTTACTCATCATTATTCATGGAAAGCCACATCACCAGTGATTACATTGATGGTGGTTAGTAAGGCTTCATACTTTTTTTATAATTATCATTAATTTTTTTCTTATTATTG
>APFE031342338.1:7057-22974 GCA_000404065.3 Pinus taeda | reverse complement strand
TAGTCTTAGGCCTTCCTCAATACCATGGTCCAAAACCATAACATTTCAATACCATGAACCCAAAACTAGGGATCAGCATATCTGACGAGATGCCATGGTCCAAAACATAAGTTCAATTCCCAAGAACTAACTACCATGGACCAAAAGAATGATCCCCAACATATACGCACTTTTGTAATGAATAACCCGCGTGTATACGCGCCTTCATCTAGATGAAACGACATATATGTCTTTTTCTTCTTTCTGAGTGCCTGAACTGAGATCTGTTACCAAAGGGAGTTGCCATCAAGGACAGAACCTGTGCCATAGCTCCAAACCTATGCCATAATGCCAACAGAAGTGCCATGCAAATGAGGTACCCACTTCTGTTATCGCACTGGCTGGGCAGTGTGCCCAGAGGGTCCAATTTAATTGGGCACAATTCTTATGCAACGACTTCCTGACCAATTGTCGCGAAGCCAAGGACAAAGGTAAGACATTTCATTATGCATGGTTGTTGTTGTCAATCCTCTTGGTTATAGGAGAGCTGCCTCCAGATACCCAGTTCCCAAGCATTACAAAAGACCTACCTGAGGCAACACTGTAGATGGCGCTATGCGGAACAAGGGAGGTGGAAAGGGTTTCTACAATTTGAGCATCTTGGACCTCCATGGAAGGACAGATAAGGACACGGATTGCTCACCGACCTCGCGTGTCTCCCACAATCTACAATAATTTCCAAAGCATTGCCGAGTTTAAAGCCGACATGCATCATGTGTACATCCGGGCGCGAAAAAACCCAGACCGATCCTGGATCACACTCTCGTTCATGGCAGTGGACAAGGCAATATATGCAGTTTTGGAAGAATGGCCACTTGAATGGCATGCTCTAGACAAGACCTTCCTCGACCGACTCGCCACCCAACAGCAGAAAAAAGAACGATAATAGCAGCTTATGCACCTAGCCGAAAAAGAATGTCAGGAACAACAGTTGGCTTCGCAGCAAGAGGCATCCTAGAACCCACCAGCCAAAGATACCATGGTTGCATAGGAGTTGAAGTCAGAACATGAAACAGAGATGTAGGACCATGCAGGCCAGGTCAAACGGTCGCGTTGGGAAGACTCACCACCTACCCAGAAAAAGTCCAAAATACCGAAGGTGTTGGAAAACGAATTCAGAGCACACCCCACCACTCCCAATGCATTGCTCCCTCTAATTACAAAGAAAACAATTATGTTGGGGGACATCTAGAAGCAGTTGGAGAAACTACAGGCATGATCTCTAGGTAGGGGCCACCTCAATGGCAATACAGACGCTGATGAGCAGATAATGGGTGCACCGAACAAAGTTATGTTACCAGTCGCTACTCTCAAAGGCCCTAACGATGAGAATATTTGGGAAGTAAGTTTGGCCGCCCTTCACAGTCGAATGCTCTACCGGCTACACGAAGGGCTCACTAATGAACTCCGAGCTAGGGAAGGTTGTGCCCCTCACACTTTAGGAGAACAAAACGTAGAGATAGAACAGGTCAATCTTCAGCACATTGCCTTGGTAGAGCATTATAAGGACGTTGAACAAGCCATCACAAAAGCATGTCGCACAATTCTAACTGTAGCTATCCCCGAGGACCTTCCAATTGTTACCAAGGTTCAACACGTGGCCGCAAGGGGAGATTGCCCTACAAATTGCAAAGCTCCAACTCCAGGCACAACAACCTCTGGTAGATTGTGAACACCATTGTGCGGAAATTCAAACAACCATGGAAGCAATGAGGAGCGCTATCTGTGAATATTCAGGACTCTTGGATTAGTCTATTGGTCTACTTACATCTCTCCAGGAGGACCCCACCATATAGCACATCGAAGTTGAGGCATGCACGTTGCAGAAGGCCTATGATACAACTCGCGAAGATGCACAAATGGTCGCTATCACACAATGGCAAGTGAAAATGAGGGAAGCCAAGGCTCTCAAGGCCCAAATGGACATTGTACAACAACAAGAGGCAGAGCTTAAAGACCGCATTCAACCATGGCTTGATGAAGCATTGGCCGTTTCTACAATGATTGAGGGTAAGTTAGCACAGATGCAGGTAGTATGCGATTCTGAGCAAGCGAACCCAATTGACATAGACATGTCAGCGACGCAGCTAGAACAGGTACAATGGATTGCCGCAAAATTTGTTGAAGAAACAACACTGTGCAGTAGTTGTTGACTGATCTCCGCGTGAAGATGGACGCACTAGATGAGTGACTTGGGACGAGTCACGATGATTGCGTTGGGGGACTGTTGGGTAGCGAAAGCCCCGCACAATGGGTATGGGGCACGAAACCAAAAATTTTGGGTAATATCAGGGTAAATACGTCACGAAAAGTGCGAAGCACGAATTATGATAGGTTGAGTCAAAGGGTAGTTCGCCCGAAAAAAAATGTAAATAAATAGAAATCAAGTTGGCCCACCTGGGGGTCGCGGGCCAAGGAAAGGTATAAATAGAGCAACACTTTATGGGTAGAGATAGTTAAGTTTTTGGGTATGATGATGATGAGGATGATCTTTGAATAGCATCTGTAAGTCTGAGTCAAGGGTTGGGATAGTAGGTAGAGGTTTTGCAGCTCTGTGCATGGACCCCTATACCTCAGTGCGTAGGGTAGATCTGGATGTATTGGTGAGGAATGATAAAAAATATAAGTTTCTTCTAAATTCTATGTTAATATAATCGCTACTCTGTTCTTTTATGGTAAATGAATAGATGTGATCTGTGCACTTATGTTGTTAAACACTTGTGAATTGTGTTTAATCTTAATATGTGAACTGAACAAAAGTAATAAATGTTTACTTAAAGACCTATGTAAAGAAGATTAGAGTAGTAGAAATTAATAATATCTACAATCGACACAACAAAGGGTATCAAGATCGGCGCGAAATGAGCATAGCGTGAGGCCACGGGATGGTGTGCAAACCCCTCAAATGACATCTAGACATCCCAAGGGTGTAGAAACCTAGTTCCAAAACCCTCCCCTGCTACCTCGCGTGAGATCTCAGTCTGCGCTTCACGCGCTGTTGCCGAAAGGGCTGGTAGCTGTGGGATTCGCTTGGCTAAATAATTCTTCTGAACCTAGGTCAGGCCCCTATAAGGCAACACCATGTCCTACTCCTCTCTTATTTAGAGGTGACCTTCCTCATAGATGTTATTCCTAAATCCTACAACACTCATATTGATGGCTTCCCCATCTTATACATAACAATCAAATTTTGTTTTAAAGGAAAATTCTTCAACAAAAGCTATTTCATGCATTCCAACATGAAATAACTGTCTTCTATTTTATGATATCTATCTACTTTTCTTTGTCTTCTTTAGAAGACTTAGCTCTCCCCTTATATTCCCTCTTCTTTCCCATTTCACCATTCCCAACATCACTATCTCTACCCATAGAATTTCCATTGCTCTAAAAATCTAAATGTCTCTATGCTATGGTGATAACTATTGCAAGAGTATATGCATTTAATCACTTAAACTCACTCTATTCTCATGGTTGCAATATTCTAATAAAATGATTAAATTAATCCTTATCTAACATTTCCTTGATCTTAGACATAAGGCTTAAAAAACCATTGATGTATATTATAATCCTCCCAATATGCCTTAATATATTAGGTTATTTTTGGAAACCCATGTCTGGTTCCCAATCCAAATTGTGCATACAATGTTTCTTTTATTTCTATCTATGTAGTGGTCCTATCGATGATGTGGCGTACTTCCAAATATTATACTTAATTCGTACACAACTTATTTATCCTTGTTAAAAACATGGCTACAATGTTTACCTTAGCCTCATTATAACTATCATTCATGTGATCTAAGTACAGCTCCACATCCCAATAGAAGTTCCGAAGTATCTTGGAACTCCTTTCTTTGTCAAATGGTCCCAACATTAGAATCTTCCTTTTCATCAATGAGTTGGGTGATCCCTATTCAATAGATTTTATCAAAGCTACAATAATATCCACATTATTTTAGGTTAGGCTAATAAGAGAATTCACCTCACTCTCCAAGTGCTTCAACTTCTCTCCCCATGTATTGTCCCTAAAATACAAGATCACATTTATAGCTCCCTACACTTATGCAATGACTTGGTTAAAGGATTCCCTTATGACCCTAATTTCCTACTTCATCTCATCTAAATCACTGCTATGGTGCTACATAGAACCAACCATTTATCCCACATGCTCCTTAACAAGAGTGGCTCTACCTCTCAATATTAAATCCATCAAATCCTTATCCATACCAATATATCCTTGTTGAGAACTTGCCACCTAAATTTATCACTACAACTTTCTTAAGAAACTATTCTATATGTTCTGCTCAAATACGTTGTAACAGTACACCACCACTCTGGACTTTGACCTCTTATGTCCTCAATAATGAAAAGCATGCTCTGATTCTACCCCATTATCATTAGCTCCTGGTGTCACTACTCTAGTACCACCTAACATGACCGTACTATAGATGTCATCCAAGTAGGCATGTAGTACCAATGTGTTTCTCACGGAAGTTAGAACCTCTTAGTTTTAATTCACCGAGACTATTCCTCATTTAAATAATATTTTGATTAAATATAGTACCCCCAAATCTTTCTTCTTATTTAATCCAATAACCAAGTGTTCAAATGAAATTATCAACCACATTACATTATCATCATGAATTATTACCAACAAATATAACATAAGCCATATTACACTATAAATGACACAAATATAATGTAAATATGATTTAGGGTGACCCGTAGCCCAACACTCCATCAAAATTCCATATTCATATCAATACATACATCTAATTTCTTAATGGGTTTCACTCAATCACAAGGATATCAAAAATTAACCTATCAAGTTGTTTGAATATTTAACTGACCGTAAACCAACTCTCAACTAATTGATCTACCTGTTCTATTCACTTAGTGATAAATCTTGTCAAGGTGGTAACCCCCCCCCTCTTTATTTATCCACTTGAACATCTATGAAACTACTATGATAAAAAAAATCAATTATTATTCAATCTCTAACTCACTAGAAACCACCTTGATTCCTTTTTGTAATATATTGATGATATCTCAGGTCTTAAAGTAGGATTGTCCCAACCATCGATCACACCAACCAAACATCAATAAGTCTCAAGTGACCACAAGATCCACCTGCACACCATGTTGAAGGATCTTAGGTTTTTCTCCAACATCAAAACATATAAAAATAGCCTTCATCCTTTTGTCATCAAAGTGCAAACTCTGGGTAAGAATACGACTCATGCCACATAGAGAAAACCCAAAGAATCCTTCCTAAACTCTTCATTGGTTTGCTTGAATTTTGTGGTCCATCTAACTCATCTCACCCTGTGTTTATGTAAGTAGTGCTTAATTCCATAATATATTTTATGCTTTCTCCACAATGCTTGATTGATTATACGTAGTGGTTGTGGGGTAACTAAGGGTTGTGAGATTTTGTTGCTTGGACCAACACATGTATCTGATGCACTAAGAGAACCCACATGATATAAGACTTTCACCTCTATCAAACACTAATAACCAAATGCTCAGTCTCTTGTCTTGCTCACCCATGTCAATAATTGAACTCTCCTTTGTCCATTAGTCCAATTCCTCACCTCGTGGCCTGCACCAATAACCAAAGCCTCAACTTGGTTGAGCCATACATCTATGCTCACCCAGGGTGATGGGGATGACATGGAATATTGTAGTACCAACTCTAGCATGCAATATCACACATGGGTTTTTCACCTCACCATACACTCCCCACATCTTATTCTAGAATTATATTATGTGTGTGCACTCTCAACACACCAAACATACAACATACAACTGGAAACCACCCAACTAGGAAACACAAAACTTCCCCCTAAACAAAAAAATACAAGTGTCTTGTATATATGTTATGACCACCTTGCACCTAAATATGATGTCACAATGATCTCCAAGTTAGTCATGGATGAGGCACATGAACTCATCACTCTCAGGCTCTAACACATAGACTTGTGAGGATTAAAATAACAAATTGTCTTCCAAAATTTCTCCTCTAAACTAGCCACATTAAAATATAAATTATCCTCCTCTGTCGCTTTCTATGGAATATATTTTAGCATTATTGTTTGGCCTTCATTTTGATGACTTTTTCAATGTTGAAGTTCCATTTTTAACCCTTTTAACTCCCTCTGTTCACCTTCTTACCATTCCTTTTTCCATATTAACCATTTTTTACGACATAAGCATTACAACAAGATCATAAGTTACTAAGTTGTTAATTTTGATGATTTTCCTTATTTTTTATAATTTAATAGAGGTAGAATTGGTTTTTGCTACTAATGGTTCCATATTATTTAACCCTAGTATAGATCTAGTAACACCTCTCATTGGATAACATACTTGCACACCTATAAGAGAAAACATGGCATATGGGATTTGTTTCTAAATGTCTTGAGATGGATCTATGTTGATTAGGGAAACCCCCCATTAAACAAGGGAATTTCCATTCCGTAGTCAAACTTTCAATCAATTGTGTTCCCAAAGCAAAGCATCCAATATATGTTGAGATCATTACTAGCTGCAACAAGACATTCTTATGGATTTTATGTCATGAAAATACTAATGATAGAAATTTGTTTTCTATATTGTATGAGAGATAAACCAAACTTGTAATATATCATTCAAATCATAATTAGATTGTAACAATTTTTTCAACATGCAAAACAAAGGAATTGTTTGTGTTTTAACATATCATCATGTACTTTAAATATATGTTATGTATATAGTGTAAATCAATTAGTTAATCAAGGATAGATAGTTCTTGGAGGATAGCTAATGTTGTTTAAATAAGCTCATAAACTTCAATGTAAACCCCGAACTTGATTTTCATGATATAAAGACATTGATATTGAACTTGATTTTCATGATATAAAGACATTGATATTCCACGTTAGCCTAATTTTGAAGTCTAAAATAAGCCTCAAAACAAAAAATGTATTATCAAAATCAACTTTACAAGAACCAATCACATTTTAGAAGATGACATCATCCCTTAGGGATGAGTTGATGTTTTTTTTTTTTCTGGGAAAATGCTAAGCTATTTATATTAAGAAAATGAAAAGGATATTTACAAGAGGTCGAGACCTCTGAGAGCACGTGAACAGCTCTCTGACTAGTTTACCAAACCAAAAACTGAGATTACAGGCTTTGATACAGTGCCTGTTTCCACCATTACAATTCCAGTTTACAAAATTAAACATTATAGCTTGGAATTAGCAAATACATAAACAAAAAGTGACTAGACAGAGACAAGATGCCTGTTAGGAGAGGGAGGCTGGAAAGTGAGCACGTCAAACTATCCGGACTGAACACAGGTGGCGACGGCGCCTGAATCCTGGTGGCATGCTGGACGCTACCCGGGTGGACATAGTTGCCACACGCAATCAAAAGAGCAGGGACGGACTGAGCACGGGTGTTCCTCGTAACAAAACCAAAAACCAAAAATCGCTGGAAGATTACCTTACTCCTTCCTTGCTTCTGCATCCGCTTGGTCCTCATTATCCTTCTGCATTGCCTCTTCCTGCTCGGCCTTCCATTCCGCCTCCTCGCGTTCTGGGTCCGACACATACTCGATTTCCATGCCTGCTAGAATGTCCTCCAGTCTCAGAATACCTGGAGGGAGAATGGGGTACAGACGACCACCGAAGAAGCGTTCAGGCTTCTTGTCATCCTCAGGTATCTTCTTGGTGACTGAACTGTTTATTTCCATGTCCATAAGGCTGCAAATCTCTCGGAGAGCCTCAGTCTGCTCCTTGGACTGAAAGCCAGTGCTGTCCTCTTCGAGCTTGCTCTGAGAGGAGGGCAGGTAGGAGCTTTCCTCCTGGCTGCCGTTCTGAGAGGAATTGGTGGAGCTAGACCCCTGCTCCTCAGAGATACCTTTTCCCTTGCCTACTTCGTCATTTTCCTCCGAAAAAACCACTATGATTATTGCAGAAATAATTGGCTTGTTGCTGCGACGAATGTAATTGAATCTTATCGTCTGCACCGAGTTGATGATATCCGAGTCGGATTCATCAGAGCCCGGAGAACTGGGTGAGACACAGGCCAACGGTGAAATCCTCTGCGGCGTATGTGCTCCTCTGCCCCCAGATTCCGCCTTTTTACCGGAATGTCTGCCCCTGCTAGGCGAAGCATGACCTCTGAGAGGCATCCTGAAGCTATAAAGTTGCAACTGGGTTTTCTGAACAAGCTTCGCCGTGAGGAAATGTGACAATGGGGGCCAAATCTTAAAACAATTGCCGCCTCTGAACCAGTTCGGCTTCCTGGACCAGTAAGCGAGTTGGCCTCTTTGCTTACGCTCACTTACTCTCTTCTCCTCTGCCCGCAGAACTTCTTTCTCATGCAAAACAGAGTCGAAAACCCTGGCCTGAACATGTAAGCCTATCAAACTGAACTCATCATACCCCAACATTCTGTTTGCCGCTATCTCCATTCCTTGATAACTCGAGCAGAGGAAATGGCATTGAATGCCCTTCAATGTGCAGTTAATGGAATTCATTGATCTCCGGACAGGTTGCCTTCACGCCGAAGGCTTCTCGTGTCAATCACATGGTCAGCCCCTTGCCACTTGTCACCCGCATCCGGGTACTCCTTTGCTTCTAGCTGCATATCACTGTTAAGGATTTCCTGGAAGGTTGCTCGTTCCGAAGCTGAAACAATAACCTGAGGGGTTCCTTCCTGGTGCTCCTTGCAATGCTTTGCTCCAAGATTGGCCAAGAAGTCAGCAGCTTTGTTCCCTTCACGTTTGGTGTGCTTGAAAGTGGTGGCTTGGTTGTTCTGAAGCCAGGTTTGGAGGGATTCAAGTCTGGTGGCCAACCTCCAACTCTTACTGACCTTCTGGGCTGGGGATCCTTGCTGGATTTTGATAGCCATGTTAATTAGGATTTGAGAGTCTCCTTCCACAATGAGGGGGAAGAAACTCTGAAGTTGAGCAATTTGAAGTCCTTGCCATAATCCTTCCAGCTCTGTTGCATTGTTAGTGTTCCATCCTATTGATCCAAAGTAGATTTTTAGAGAGTTTCCCTGAGAGTTTCTTATAATTCCTCCATATCCTCTGATGCCTGGATTGCCTTTGGAGGCTTCGTTGAAGTTGAGGATATAAGTGTTTTTAGGGGGAGGGGACCAGTTGGTGATGGTTTTTGCTACTTTCATGACAGAGGTAGCTTGAGCTGAATTGGGAGAGGTAATTTGGAATAGCCAGTTGTTCCAAATTGCCTGCTCCTGATTACTTGAAGGAAAATCCTCCTGGGACCAACTTTTGAGCGATAGAGTTTCCTGAAGGTTCTGCTTGATAATATTCCAAACTTGCTCCATATCCATAGCCTGTTCTTTGAACACTCTCCTATTTCTTTCTTTCCATATATTCCACATTATTGTACCTGGGATGAGTTGCCAGAGAGTATTGAGTATATTACACTGATATGGCTACTGTGGCCAGGATCGAAGTGTAGTGTTTATGTCACCCTGGACTGTTACTTCCTTCTGGCAGCGAAAAGAGACTTTCTCCCATATCCGACGACTAAGGGGACATAGATGCATAAGATGAGCTGCTGATTCCTCCTCGGTTTTGCAGTTAAGGCATATTGAGGGTCCAATAAATTTCCTCTTTCTGAGATTGTCCCAGGTAAGAATTCTGTTGTGCGTCAGCAGCCATAGAAATGTGGAGATCTTCAGCCATATGGGAGGTTGCCAGATTCGCTCCCATATTTTGTCTTTTATGTAATTTCCTTTTATAAGAATATGGTAGGCTTCTTTGGATGTGAAAGTTCCTTTTTCTTCATAACCCCATCGTAGTGAATCTGGGCCGTCCTCCTTAAGTATTTTTCTCTTTTTTAGCTCCTCTGCTAACGCTTCTTGGATCTCAGCTGCGCCATAAGGTAAGATAGCACTAGCTACCTTCCATTCCCTGTGATCTGAGGTATTATTAGTGGTCCAGAATTGATTAATTTTTTCCTGTTGTATGGGATCCTGATTGGGAATGTCTTGAATGATGTTGTTTATGTAGGGTAATTGTTGCCAAGAGTTCGTCCAGAATCGTGCCAAACCTCCATTCTTGACTTCCCAGAAGCTATGCTTTTGAATAAGGTCCCTGTTTATAATTGCGGAGTTCCAAATGGATGAACCTTTACTGATTTCTGTCATTCTTACACGCTCCTCCAGAGGCAGATTGTTGGCATATTTCGCTGTCCATATTTGTGCCCATTGGGTATCTGGAAATGTTAGCCATTTACACCAAATTTTTGCTCCCATGATTATGTTACTGTGTTCAGGATCCCGTAGTCCAATCCCTCCTCCAATTTTTGGGAGGCATGCTTTCTCCCACTTGACAAGAGCCCATTTCCTGTTGGGACCAGAGCAGCCCCATAGGAAATTTCTCTGTAACTTTTTAATAGCTTTGAGGACCCATTTTGGAGCTGCCATAATGGAAAATAGGTAAAGCGGCATTGATTGCAGAACAACTTTAACTAGAACTACACGATTGGCCATATTTAGAGAACGGTGAGTCCAAAGGGATAGCTTGGCTTCTAAATTTTCCAGAAGGGAGGACCAGGAAGAATGCTTCCTGGCAAATTCAAAGAGAGGAGCGCCGAGGTATTTAGAGGGCAGAGAAGCAATTGAAAAACCGAGGATGCGAGCAATGGCCCGCTGGGTGGTTGGGTGGGTATTAAAGAAAAAGATCTGGGATTTGGCTTTGTTTATGAGAGTTCCCGAAGCTTTAGAGAAGAGACTGAGCAGAGAGTTTAAAGTGCGGGCTTCATGGACAGAGGGGTAACCAAAAATCATATTGTCGTCAACGAATTGCTGGTGAGAGACAGTGGGGGCATGGTGGAGGGTGATGCCTTTGAGATTCTGAGCTTGAATGGCATTTTTAATGCAACGACCCAGGCCCTCCGCCATAATAATGAAAAGGAAAGGTGAGAGGGGGTCCCCTTGTCTTATGCCTCTAGAGGAGTGGAAAGTTGAGGTCGGAATGCCATTGATGAGGATGGAGAAAAAGGAAGAGGAGATAAGGCTGCTGACCCAACGAATCCACGCATTATCAAAACCAAAAGCTTTAAAAACTTTTTGTATGTATTCCCAGCTTATGCTATCAAAAGCTTTTGAGAGATCGATTTTTAGAAGCATACCTGGTCTTTTTGATTGCTTGAGGGAATGGATAATCTGATGGGTGAGTATGATTCCGTCTGTGATTTGACGTCCTTCCACATAGCCTGACTGTTCTGGAGAGATGATGAGAGGAAGCACTGGTTTTAATCGTAATGCAACCACCTTCGAAACAATCTTGTAGATGATGTTGCATAGGGCTATTGGTCTGTACTTATCAGGCTTATTGGACTCCTCTGATTTCGGGATTAAGGCTATGAAAGTAGCATTCAGTCCTGGGTACATCCATCGCATATTGCGGGATTCTTCTACCACTTGCCAGACTTCCCATTTAATAATTTCCCAGAAGTAATGAAAGAAGTTGGACGTAAATCCATCGGGGCCAGGAGCTTTGCCTGCTTTGAGGGAATTGGCAGCTGTTTCCACTTCCTGAAGGCTTACCGGCTTGATGAGTAAAGAGTTTTGCTCTTCTGTTATGAGACGCGGGATGTGCCTCGTGATGCCTTCTATGGCTTCTGTTCTATTTGCATTTGGTTCCTTGCTCATTTCCTTGAAGTATTGAATGAATTCTTGTTCAGGATCTTCCTGGGTTTCCACTTTTTCTCCCTGAGTATTGATGATTTGAGATATGTGATTTCTCATTCTCCTTTGGACTGTCGATTTGTGGAAGAACTTGGTATTTTTCTCTCCTTCCTTGAGCCATCTAATTCTGGATTTTTGTCGCCATAATATCTCCTCCTGTTTCTCCCTTTCTAGAAGTTTGCCTTCCATCTCTTGTTCTTTGTGTGCTAATTCTTCTGAGCGTCCCTCTGAAATGATTTGTTGTTGAGTCTTTTTTATTCCTTGTATGATACACTCTTTCTCTTTTAGAATGTGGCCAAAGGTGTTTGTGTTCCATCTTTTGATTTCAGCTTTGAGCATCTTCAGCTTTTTTTGGAATCTTGCCATTTTGGTAGGCGCAGTTGGGTTGCTATTTTGCCAAGCATTCTGAATTAACTCCTTAAATTCTGGGTGAGTGAACCAGAAAGCTTCAAATCTAAATGGTCTTTTTATGCTATTTCCCGGCCGATTCCAATGTAGTTCTATTGGCCAATGGTCAGATCCAGAAAAAGGTATTATATGCGCTGTAAACTCTCCACCAAGATGGACAGCGTTGTCAGATAATAGAAATCTGTCCAGACGGGAAGCAATTTGTAGAGGGGCAACCCGCTTGTTTGTCCAGGTGAATAGGCCATTTGCAGTTGGAATATCGATCAACCAGTTATGTTGGATGAAATCCTTAAGAAAGGTGCCGTCTCTGTTGATCCTGCATCTGCCTCCTTTTTTTTCCTCCGTTGTGGCTATCATGTTGAAGTCGCCTCCCAGAATCCAAAGCGGATGCTGCCTATTAGCGTTGAGCTGAGATATATTATCTAGGATAGCTGCTTTCTGAGGGCCTTCTTGAGGGAAGTAAAAATTAGTTAAATGGCCATGTATATTTGTGCCCCTTATATGAAAATCTGCTTGAATGTGATTTTTGTTTGCATGAGTGTTATTTAGTTGTATTTTCCCTGCATCCCAGAGAATCGCCAATCCTCCTGAGGCGCCTTGAGCATCTACTGTAGTGACTTGTCCACCTGGCCAAGCTGTAGCTGCTATCCTTTCCAGGGTTATTGAGTTACATTTTGTTTCCTGTAGAAACAGGATGGTTGGTTTGTCTTCCATGATCAAGTTTTTGAGTAGTTTTCCTTTCCTGGGGCTGTTCAGCCCTCTAATATTCCAGGAGATTAGCTTCATTGAGAAGTTTTGGGGTTGGTGTTGAAATATTTGGTGAGTTTGGCATATCTGCCTGACTCCACCAAAACTTCTCCAATCTTGATTGTTCTTTCTAGAGCAGTCTTTCTGCCTCTTTTTTTGCTGTCTTTGTATATAAATTTGCCATCCCATTGGCTGCCTGTCTGGATTCCAAGTGAGTATTTCTTTTGGGCCCTTTTCAAAATTTCTACTAGATTGTCAACTTGTGTTTCGGGGATTTTATCGAAGTTACCTGATTTTCATGCTTGCTCTAGTCCAAGGAGGTCAAGTTCCCCCACATCGATTGATTCACTGTCATCTTCCATTAGTTGTGCCTCCTGCGTGTGACTTTCTGCTTCTTTTCCTTTATCCTTTGTGTGGGATGGGTTATCTATCTCCATATCCGGATTAGTCCAAGTCTCTGTAGCTGGCTGTTCTTTACCACCTTCTTGGTTCTTCAGTAGTGCTTCTGGCTTGTTGGATTTGGCTTTACCACCTTCTTGGTTCTTCAGTAGTGCTTCTGGCTTTGGATTTGGCAGTTTTTGAGTTCGATCCAGGAATATCCGGTTGGTCTTCTTGCGCTAACGTTTCAAAGTTGTTGCTTGTTGACGGCTGAGATTTCGCTGCCATCTCTGTTTTCCCTTTTTGAGCGGCTGGAGTCTTTTTATGTCCCCTTCTTCTATTTGTTACTTTGGTGAACCCATCCTGGGTTTGAGAATCTGGTTTGCTTGGAACATCAGTCTTGATATTCAGAGGACAATCTTGGAAGAGATGTCCCAGAGTATGGCACCGCCTGCAGCGAAACGGGACGTGCTCGTAGTCTAGGACTTGGATCCAATCACAATCTTCGTGAAATAAGTGTATTGTGTCTGGAAGAGGCTGTTTCAGGTCCATATAGACACATATTCTGGCATAAGAGGCATAGGTGGTGTATCTCCTAGCTTTTGTTTCTTCGGCCACTTTGACGAAGTCACCCAACGCTGATCCAAGAGCTTTTAACGAATCCTCCCCCCAGTACTCCCAAGGGAGTGAGTATAAGCGGATCCAGACTGGGGCATAACTTAGATCTTCCATATCTGGGTTGAATCTGGCTTTCCATTCTCTGAGGAAAAGCCGTACCGAGTTGAAAAAATAAGGCCCGCCCTCAAATACTCTGTTTCTATCTTCAAGACAATTGAAGATGGCTGTAAAGAAGCCTTTTGGTCCTATTAAGAGGGTTATTTCGCCTTTGGGTTGCCATGTTCTATTTATCCAGAGTCTTAGAGCCCTTTCTGTGGGTCAAAGTCCCATAAATTTGCCAATGAGGGCTCGATCTTGCATAAACTGAATGCGGGCATTTATACAATGGCTGGGTAATTCTACTTCAGGCCTGCAGGCTGCTACAAGTTTACAGGTAGAAGATTTTACCTTATTCGTTGCGTTGCTGTTGTTATTATTCATGGTTTCCTCCGCTGTCGTATTGTGGGTTGAGTCGTCATCATTGGTAATCTCCGGTCCTTGCGGGTTGCTGCCGTCCTGCATTTCTTTGTCGCCTTCCCCCAGCGGGGGGTCCATTGTTGAGTTGCGCCCAGACACCGTCCAGGCAGAAAGCTGGCACAGTCAGGTCAGTTCCGCCGCAGGTCAGTGCAAACCCTAGCAGCGTTTCGTGGCCATGATCGCCTTGCTCCGGTTCTCAGTCCTCCCCTCCAAGAATGGGATGAGTTGATGTTGATAGTGATATAAATTCTTATTTGTCACATCATACATAATGGATAAAAACTCATAATTAACAATAATAATGCTTTTAACAAAATACTCATAAAAAAAATTAATAAATTAATTTTGAATATATAATAAATGCAACCCATGAAGCAAATGTATTTTTTTTAATTACATACAAAATAAAGTATTCATATCACTAAAATTCAAATAATAAATATAATATACCACTTGATGTAAAACACAACTTTTAATTTTATCTATTTATATTTATAGTAAGTTGAGTTAATTTAAATGTTCTATAACTTATATATATAATATATATATATAATAAATAATTATTTAAAAGTAAATATATTTTATTTTTAAGCATATCCCAAACAAAGAATTATTATCTCTTCAATTCAAAATTCAAATAATAAAACATACTAGCAATTGCGTTGCAAAGGCAGTTAGTAAGATGGATGTATTTTGTTTATTTACTAGAATTTGTGTGAGAAAAAATTGAAAATTTTCTAAATAAGTTAGTGCGATCAGTGTTGCCATGGTTTGTGTGAGTTTTTTATGCATTTGTGTGAGGTTTGATCGTTGTGTGAGGTTTGTGCGATCAGTGTTGCCCTGGTTTGTGTGGGTTTTTTATGCATTTGTGTGAGGTTTGTGTGAGTTTGAGTTTTTATGCAATTTTGTTTATTTACTGTTGCTGGTTTGTGTGAGTGTGCGTTTTTGGTTTGTGTGAGTTTTTTTATGTATTTGTGTGAGGTTTGTGTGAGTTTGAGTTTTTATGCAATTTTGTTTATTTAATGTTGTCGTGTGAGTCTGAGTTTTTGGTTTGTGTGAGTTTTTTATGCATTTGTGTGAGGTTTGTGTAAGTTTGAGTTTTTATGCAATTTTGTTTATTTACTGTTGCTCTAGTTTGTGTGAGTCTGAGTTTTTATGTAATTTTGTTTATTTATTGGCATTTGTGTGAGAAAATTTTTGAAATTTTTCTTAACAAATTTGTTCAATTAGTGTTGACCTGATTTGTGTGAATGTTTGTGTGAGTTTCTTGTTTGAATGTTTGTGTGAGTTTCTTCATGTTACAGTTAAATTTATATTATACTAGATATCATATTTATATTATACTAAATAACATGCCGATCTCTTATTCTGCACATTGAAAACAATGTAAGTAATAATTAATTAAATTCATCCCTATTATTAAGGTCTAATTATGCAAATTATAGATTTTTCTATTGTTCTTTTATATATTTTGTTAATTTTTGTTAATTTATATTATT
>APFE031342334.1:84364-119875 GCA_000404065.3 Pinus taeda | reverse complement strand
GGTATACAATCACTCTGAATTCACCTAGTGCTCAGACTTCCTTTGTATACTTATGAGTTGAGGTTCTTTGAGAAATGTTTTGAGTGTTTAAACATTACATGCCTTGACTTCCATGAATGAGTAGTTGATAATTTACTGAAAAGGTGTATGGAAGAAATGTTATGTTGTCTGTCCAACCAGCATGTTTATTAAGTTTTCATTTCAAGAGTTAGCCCTCTTTGTGTTAATGATAAATCGGTAGTTTATTTTGAGAGAGCCCTCTCAGGTTAGGGAGGCTAATCCTTAGCCAAAAGTCTGGTCTGAAATAGTTACATAGATTCTAACTGATTAGCAGCCATCAGCACTGATTTTGTGATAACAGAGTACAACCTCATCGTGGGCAACTATGTATGCTTGAGACAAAAATTGAATCATAACCATTCAAGCTCAAAAGCATGTGGCAATCCTTTGTGGAGCTAAATAAGGGTGTCCTTACCTAGTCGTTAGACCTTGGCAACTTGGCTTTAGGCCAACATCTCTAGAATGTGGGGCTGGCCCAATGAAAACCCTATTATGTGGAGGAAAGAACTCTATGAAGCACATGTTCTAGTTTGGATATTTTGTTTTAGAATATTTTGAGTCAATCTCCCTTTCCCCATATCTTGAAGAATTATCCTTTTGAGACATGAAAATCCTTTCCGTGTTGAGTTCAATGCAACATGACAAAATATTAGAATGTAATTATTATTCTTCAATTGAAAATGAAGGAATGAATCTTTCTTCAAAAAAATCTAGTGTGTGTTTATTTAGGTACGTCGATGGCTCCCTAATATGTGCAAATCTCTATTTTTCAATCACAATTCAAGGTGAAAAGAAGATGCATTTGGCACATATATAGTAGTTAGTCATGTTTTGGGGTGGTGCAGCTAGAACCATGCTTGTGAAACCATCTACTAACTCCCCTACATGTTCAATGCACTCTACTTGGTTTGGTCTCACCATCATGTCAGTTACATTGCTCATGTGCATCGAGAGAGGTACCATTCCCAACCTCCCTCACCTGCCCCTCAATTATGAAGTCTACCATTAACAAAGGAGATTTGCCCCTCAAATACATATATGAATCATTGCCTAGTGCATGCAAGAGCCTTGTTACATAATGGTTATGACAAACTATGTGAACCAATAGGCCACAAACATGATCATTACTTAGTTATTTGGGCTCAAGACTTCATGACAATTTGGTATCTTCTTTTAAATCCTATTAAGTTGCCTAGTAGCATAGCTTATTAGCTAGTAGTCATTGTGTTTCATGGCTTCTATTTTGCACAAACTAATACTTAAAATAGACATCATATTAAAAAAGAGAGTGAGAATCATGGGATGTATGTTCACAAGCATTATGCACCCAACAATGTTGGATTAAATGCAATCTACCATCTAATATGAGTCATCTCATATCCAACTTTATATATCCTAGGATATATAGCAATAACACAAACCCATAGGGTGCTTATTGATTAGTGGGAACCCATTGCCACAAATTCTAGATTTGTTCATGAGAGTTGGTGGTTGTCGACAAGGGATCGTGAGGACTCTCCAACCAACATTGATTTGATTGGTGCTATAGCCTCACTTTTCTAGTTTATTGTTAATGCCTTTATGTATGCCTACTAGCAAGACCTACATTGTTTAAGCTCTATGTATATTCAAATTCTAAGCCTTTTTGACACTAGGGTAATTTTTTAATTAAATTCTAGGGCGCTCTATTTGTAAAATTTCTTTTAAGGTCCTACTTGCATCTGCATAAAATGCTTATATATATATATGGATCTTTTATTATAAAAAATAATGGTTATGATTACATATCAAGAAAATATGTTGAACCCCTATGTGAACAACATTCATTATGGTCAAAAAGAGTTTTATCTAGAAATCTAAAAGCGAAAGTAATTCAAAAATATAAACAAAATATGCTCAAGAGATAATAGTGTCTCCATGCTCATAATATATAAAAGTTCTATAAAATAATTTTCAAGAACATCTATAAAAGGAAAATCATAAGCCCAAGCTAGCAATGGATGCAACCTATTTGGTAGATTATGTTTCTTCTAGAGGTTGTCAAATGAAATTTGATGACTTAATGCAAGAGAAAATATGCCTTATGGGCGTAGAATGGTGGCAAAGGTGACCTAAACCAACATATTTTAAAGGGCCATGAGAGAGGCACCAAGATGCAAATATTTCCTTTAGAATGAAGATAGAACTTTGAGACTCTATCTTCCAATCTTGTAGTTCTCAATTTGTTTCCTTAGTTTGGTCTTCAAATTGGGCCTTCCACTTCTTCAATAGAATGACTTCTTTAGTAAAATTCCAATTACCTATAGAAAGCTCCTTAATACACCTATACAATGGCTACTCACATGCCTCTCCTTCCAAGGGAGAACAATAGTGACAAAAGGAGTCCAAGGTGTTGCCAAGAACGCAAAGAATTCTCAAAGAGCATAATTTGGTGTTTGCCTTTGACCAACCAAAAAAACAAAAGAACAACAATTTCACAATGCAAAGAAAAAATTCAAAGACCATAAAAGTACCCTTTACTTCTAAAACCATCACATTTAATGTTGAAAGCTTGAATGTAGGGAGACAAAATCCCCATACCCTATGTATAAATTCACAATGCACAAAAATCATACCATGTTTACGAAATTAAGGCGAATTAAATAATAAAGAAGAACTAAAAGTTCCATAAAATTATATGCCTCCTCAAAAGTCCCACATAATAAGGCATGGGAAGAGTGAAAGACCTCCCTCTTTAATTTAATGAAAATAAAAATAATATTTATTTTTCCAACATTAATTGTTTTTAGCTTTATGATTTAATTTTATAATAGATTCTTCAACCCAAAATAAAAATAATATTTATTTTTTTAACTTTATTTTATCTAATTTTATAATTGGATTCTCTATCACAGTTCAATTTTATAAATAACATAATAAACTTTCATACAATAACTTTATACAATATTAAAAAAACAATATAACCTAGTCTCATAAAATAAAACAAGAAGATACTTCTCTTAACCAAAAACTCCCACCTTTACAATAAAGTATGCACAAATGTTACAGGTGTCTTTCACACCATAGGAATTATGAGAGATTTTGTTGATTATTTTGATATGGACCATTTTTTAATGGAAAAATGTTGTCGTTTCCTCTGGTATTCATGCCAGAAGTTGTATCCTTTCAATCATATTTTACTGCTTATTACAGTTTACGTAAAGGCTAGTACCTTGTTTTCGTAGTAAGGATTTTCTTCGTAGTTCAGCATGCCTGATCTTTGTAGTTATCAATGTAATATGTGTGGCCTCCTTTCAAGTTGGAGCGAGAGATTAGGATTTCTAATAAAGTTGATGACGTGTACTTCTTGAAATGTGCAGAGAATGGAACAACGTCTACTCAAAGCAAAAGATTTATCAACCGGACAAATGGAAAAAATGACAACCCTGAAGCAAAGTAATGTGATTGGTAATCCACACCGTCAGAAAAGCATGGTAAATTATAAATAAAAATTCTGCTTCTCTGTCAGTTATACAATCGAGACTGTTATGATGGGTGTAAATTTACATAATTTTCACAAAAATAATGAGTATAGATTTATTTTAAATATGGATCTAAATATAGAGATTTAATTTTTTTGGAGTAGTCGGAGTAGTCTACCGAGGTAGAGGAATTGCTGGACAGCCAAAAGTGGTCTGAATTCGGGAAAAAAATTTCAAAAAATCTTATAAAGGCAGTGTTTAAATGGTTTTTTTGATGGGGGAAATGGATTCAGCGCCATCAAAAATGTCTAGGACACCTAAAATTTTGAAGTTTAACAACTGTAACTTGGATTTACAAATATCCTTGCCAGATTTTCTCTAAATATGACCAGACTTTCCATAACTTTCCGGGCAATTCCTCCAGCTAGTTAGACTACGGCAATTTCTTCAGGTGTGGAGCCGAGAGGGATCTAATTTTTTCATGTGTAATTTTTTTACTAAGAAGGATCTAATTTCTTCAAGTGCAATTTTTTTTATGAGCAAACATTATTTAGATTTTTAAATTTTTTTATTTTGGCTTTGGGGAGCATGTGCAATTTTTTTATGAGCAGACATTATTTAGATTTTTAAAATTTTTAAAATTTTGGCCTACATGAGCAAAATTTCAACTTTGATCACTGACCTACAGCGCTGTAAAATTAGCCTCTCCGCTCTAATTATTTATAATTATTTTAATTATTGGATTTATTAAATAGTGTAATAATATGTTTATCTGAGGGATTTTAATTTGGATATAGCTTTTTTAGTTAATTGGTTGAGGGACCCTACGGCTCTGTAAAATGAAGCCTCTCTGCTCAATAATTATTTTTTGTAAAAATAATTATTTACAATTATTTTAATTTTAAATTTATTAAATAGTATAATATGTTATACGAGGGATTTTAATTTGGATATAGCTTTTAGTTCAATTGGTTGAGTTCCTATTGTTAAAAGAGGTTAATTCTCCTTAATGCCTTGAGGTTAAGCTCTGTGAATAAACGAACAAAATTTGCCCAAATACCAGATGTTAGATTTACCCTAATACCAGATGTTATCATCAGAATTAATACCAAATACTATCATCAGAATTTTGAGAAAAACTTAAACACCCATTAAAACAGTTTTTATCCTTCACACTTAGCTCTGACCCTCTACCCTCCTCATAAAATCTAAAACTAAAACTAAAATATAATGAAAACTAAATTATTATTTTCACTAATATTTATCTTAAACATTATCTTAATTTTAATTTATAAATTATATATTCTTTATGTTTATTTATTTTAATGTTAAATTATTTTTTATATATATTATGATTAATATAGTTTTTTTTTAATTATTAATATTTTATAAAATAAAATACTTTTGCTTTAAAAGTAGGGGAAATATATATCATATTTACTTTTTCTTTGACAGGTGAAAATCTCCCATCCTCTGCCCTTAAATATTTGCTAATACAGAATGAATCAAAATTGCGTTGCCCTATCATGGAGAAAGTGCATACAAACCACAATCTACAGGTTGCCTCTCCTATGTAAGCTTATTTTACAAATTTTGCCTCTAAATCATGATTCCAATTTTCCCAAGTTTTGCTTCTAATGAATTTACTTTGTCTTGAAAATAATTCCATTCATCAAATTTATTTTTTGATATTCATATTTGCATGGTCTAAGATATTGATCACCATACTACTAAAAAAAGTTTAACCAATGAACCTCTGCTTTTTCCACTCATTAGATGTCTATTCTGGAAATTTTGGTATTGCAAACCAATCTTATTTTGGTATTGCAAACCAATCTTCTGCTGTGGAAGTTTATGACTATGAATTATATTACATAGTATTTTGAAAATATCCCAAAAATAAGGTGAAAGTTAGACAGTCTCCATTAGGGATGAACGTGAAAGAAAAGTGCCTCTGCAAAAATGGAAATCATTTTAAAAGGAAAAAAAATAGTTGGTTAATCAGCTACATAACTCCAGTTTTACTAACAAGATGCAAGTATGTACCAGTAAGTCCATTGTCATCTCAGAAAGGAAGGTTAGGCCATCTTCAAAGTTTTGTATTTGCTGGAAAAGAAACAACAACTAGTCAAACCTCAAAGGTGGCAAAATAATAACAAGAGGAACAATATTTCTTTTATTTTGATATTCAGATTGCTGTTTTTGATCAGCTCAATTTTGCCATTTACACATAATATTGCTGGATTGCAATAAACATTCCCATCTAAGAAATTGGACCGCTGGGAGAAAGTAAGAACAGAAAGCAACCATTAATTGAAGTAAAACATAATAACTGTGACTGACAAAAACATTAAAACTCGTATTGAATATTCAAACAACTGCACTGCATCAGTGTGTATACTGTCATTATTTACATGATTATATGGTAGAAAAAATTGCTTACAAATCATTTCAAATGTTGCATTCATGTAGACATCCTGTCCAAGAAAAGCAGCTGAATGAAAACACAAACAAATCCTCAACCAAAAATATGCTCTTGGAATAATATGAATATAATTCAGCAAGCTGCGTGCATCATCACACTAGATAGAACACCATTATCCATGTAATTTTTACAGTGAACTCAAGTTTGCTTACAATCGATTGTCTGACTTTGGTTCTTGCTCACTGACACGCTGCTTCATGAATCATTCCTAGGGATTCTTGTTTCAAATGAACACAAAAGGGACTTCAAAATCACGCAATCACCTACATATACATTATTTTTCACCTCAATCACCTACATATACCAACCTCCACAACCTCAGGCCCTGACACCATTCTGGCAGTTTCCTAGATTTCAATGACCATAACCCTTTTTCAACTCTACAATAAACAGAAACAGAAGATATGCTGCATGAATGCTGGAAATGAGACAAGCAAGGCCTGCTCCTGTATCCAGTGACAAAAACCATTGCCTGCATCCCTTCAGGTTACCAGTTTATTTGCAGGAGCCCAAGCTGGCCAGGTCAACATACCCATTTCATGAATCAGGCCCCTAAACAGATTTCCTCTGCATATTCCATCAAAACGTGTTGTGGGGACATTCCAGAGGCAATACATGAACACCACTCTTCGGAAACTACAAGAGACAGGAGCCATCACAATGTCATGGGCTGCTAGAACGCAAGAATTCAACTGGATCAATGCGTCAAGACAGTGGACAGTTTCTCATGGAAGGTATAGCAAGACAAAGAGAGGCTTGTCTAGTGCAGTTAAGATGTGGCAACAAGTTCACTGTTCAAATCTCATGGAGCTGCAAAAGCCCAACCCCAAGAACGGGCACAAGATAGAACAAAAGGAGAAGAAACGATTCCATTGATGCCCACAGATTTCACTTGCATTTTCTTCTTCCTCTCGAGGGACTCAAAGAATGCAAAAGGAGAAAAAAAAGAAAGAAAGAAAGAAACCTAAAAAAAAATTGATATGCCACTTACTTGTGCTCTGATCCATCTATAATATATCAAAAAATGGAATTTTCAAACAGAAATCAGCCTCTGTCAATCTCCATGAGAGACCCTGGAGTGGATGAACCAGCACCAGCAGGAGCAGCAGTATCCTCATTACTGGCCTTATTACTCCATCGCTTCGAATGTATGAAGGCCCTTAAAGGACTTGAAAATGCCCAACTCCAGCTCTTACTCCTGCTATGACACCCAAATGCTGAAGTCCTCTCAGTCCCGTCCTTAAACTCATCAGAAATAAGTGCTGTGGGAGCCCCACCAAACCCCACAAACAGACCCCCACATTTAACACTACCCTGAACTTGTTCTCCTTCAAAACTCTTAGATTCAACCCTTTTTGATCTGCAATCCTTGAACCCACCAATTGGGCTTTTCTGATAACTCGCTGCAGAGAAGCTTCTGCTCCCATACCCCACAGATCTCGACCTCATGACCTTCCCCTCAAATGCTAATGATGACGAAAAATTTAAATGTGGCCCTTCCTCGCTCTCAACCTTTCTGTCCCCATTCATTGCATTCTCATTTACATGCTGGACACCATTTGCTTCACTTTTCCTCTTCGTGAAGTACAAAAAGGACCAGAAAGATCCCTTCTTCTTGCCAGGAGGAGGACATGGGGTCGTTTCTTGCAAGGTACTGATTCTCCTGGAAGTGGCCACGGTCTTGCTTCTGCTCAACATCGCAAAGCCTTCACCAGATCCCGGACGCTGCTGTTGCTGCTTCGATCTATCTTTATCCATAAGAGAAGAAACTCTCCCTGTGCTGCCCACGTCCACATTCTCCCCGTTGTTCTTCTTGGTATTCTCGGACGAAGACGAGGAGCAAGAATAAGAAGAGCCCGCCATGTCGCTCTGCTGTGAAAACACTGATTGCCTCTCAGAGAAAACGAGCTTCCCCAGCTTTTCCTGGAGGCAGACCGAACAAATTCCTACTGCGGACTGGGCTGGATGGTTTCTGCAGAATGAATTCTCGTGCATCTCTTCCACTTCTTCAGCCATGGCTAACGACTTCAAGAACTTCAAAACAAGTTGCAGACAATGCTCAACAATGAAAGTCCAACATTGGCTTGATCATGACCATGGTTCGCTCAGACATTTCTATCACAAAATTCTGTGTGTGTTTAATCCAACTTGTGGTGTTAAATCCAAAAAGACCTTGGAAGCCCACTTCATACTCATGTTGGACAAACGACCCACACATCTTCCCAAAGGCCCCATGAGATGAAGTTTACAAACCTGGCCTTATCCCCTGTGAGTAAGCACTAAGGACCAGCATGGTAAGATCAGTGTAGACAGGATCTGCACTGATGGACAAGGGTTGACCTTTCAGTCAGAACCAGATTTCTAAACCAACCATTCTAAAACGGAGGGCTAAGAAGTGCCTTATTGGGTGTTTTATGATAAATTTGGCTTAGCTTCATTCAAGTTTAACTTGGGTAACTTGGTTGTACATTTGGCAATCTCGATATTTCTCGTGAGTTGGCTGTTTTAGGCGAGGTAATTCGCATAACTTGAAGGCTACGTGGAGAGGATGAAGGGAGGCCAAGCAGCTAGCTCATCGTTGCAAAAAGGCCTGCAAAGGTTATACAAACTTTGAAAAGGGGAGCAGTAGACTTCCAAGCCCTTGATGCTAGGCATCAAATGAAGATTTTAGGGATAAAAATCATGACTTATCTTTAGATTGTAAAGTTTTTGTTTTGGTTAAGATAAGTTTAAATAGGAGAAGTTTTAGAAAGTTACATAGTTTTAGAGTTGAGTTATTATTAGAAAAAAGTCTAACCGGTTACATTATTTTATCTATATTTCTTTGTTCCTTAAAGATTTATATTTGAATTAACAAACATTCAATATTAGACTAGGGGGACATCCTTATTATAGTGCTAATGTAGGTTCGCTTTCGACACCTACCACCCACTATAACCTTCTAGCTCATAAGAAATAATGTTAATGGATAGAACCATACCAAAAGTGTCTTAGTGCTATTGCGTATGAATTTGCATTGAGGTAGACCTTGAAAATAAGTTATCTAAAAGTATTTAGTTGAATCTAAATGGTCAATGACATCTCTAGGCATTCAATTACAAGCATTACTAGTTCATGTGATATCTTTAGACTAGGAGGACATCACTATTATAGTGCTAGTGTGAGTTAGCCTTCCACACCTACCACCCATTCTAACCTTTTAGCTCATAGCAATAACATTAATGGGCATAACCATCCCAAAAGTTTCTTAGTGATCTTATGTAGGAATTTGCATTGAGGTGGACCTTAAAAAAGAGTTGTTTAAAGACATTTAGTTGAATTTGAATGGATGGTCCTATCTTTTTTTTCACAAAAAAAAAAAAAAAAACAACATACTTCTATTAAAGATAAATAAAAGTAGTTACATTGTTCATAGATTATATCTGTTACTTGCTATATGATATCTCATGATCCATATTACAAAAAACCTTCCTATGCATGAGGAAGGAACAAAAAAAAGATATGATTCTCAAAATTACAAAAAAAAGGCAGTTCTAATCATCCATACTGCAATAACGAAGAGGTGCCCGAAATATATGCAAATGAGAACAAAGAACCCTCAAATGAAGACATCGAAGGTCTCCAGAGAAAAACTTGAAAGTTGTCGAAACCTGCACAAAAACGTTAGGCCAAAGGAGACAAAAAGAGGATCCCGTCACTTAGAAGGAAAAGGCACATGAGCTACTAATTAAATCACCGACGAGAATGGAGAAGAAGATCTTCCCTGGCATAGTAGACTAACCATTTTTGGAGATGGAGTATCCAAACTGATTCTGCTCTCTATAGGCATTGAATTACACGCATTACTAGTTCATGTGCTATCTTCATGACAAGTATAGAAACTTTGGAAAAACTATGAGAAAGAAATAACACCCCTAGTTTAACCCCCTAAATAGTAGACACAAACAATGAACTTAAAGAAGCATGTGCAACCAACTTTTTAAGTGAAGTACATTATCCTTACATCTCCTCCATTCCATTCTACCCACCTAGTACAAAGTTCCTACCCTATTTATAGCCTGATCCTCAACCCACTTCAACATTCGAAATGAAAAAGATCCAAGTGAAAACATAAAAATTCATTGTTAAGAACATTACAATGAGGAAAAAAAAATATAAAATAAACTTTGAATTTCATGATTTACATAATATTTCATAACACGATGATCACCAAAAAAATATTTTTAATATTAAAATTTTATTATCATTATAATATTTAGTTCAATTACTTGAATCTAAACTAATAATATTAAATTTACACACTAAATCTCAATAAAGTGCAATATTTATAATAAATAAAACCATTAAAAAAAAATATCACCCCTATTTACACTCCTAAACAGTGGATGCAAATTATTAAGAGAAAAACACAAACAAACAAATTATCCATAGTAAAAGTGTTTGTTGAGTTGATTGTGATAAGGTTCTCATGTTTGCTAAGTACATTATACTTGCATCTGATGTTCCATTCCATTTCACCCACTTTGTGCAAAGGTCTCACCCCATTTTCATCTGAAGTCTCAACGTACTTTGAGATTGGAAGTAAAAGGGGACTCGTTGAGAACATCCATCCTCATTGCTAAGAACAATGTAATGAGTAGGAAATGCATAAGTAGCATTGAAGAAAAAAAGTTATGACCGAATGATAATTGAAGAGGCAACTTAAATAGGGTACGATGCCCCTTTTAAAAAGATATTGTCAATAATAAATCTTTAAAATCTTTTATATGTTTTATATATACACATTTTTATATGTCTTTTATATATACAAATTTTTTATATGTTATATATACAATTTTTATAGGTTATATAGATTAAAAAAACTGAGAAAAAAATATTTTTTTATGAGTAGATATTTTTTTTGGTGAAAATGTAATTTTAGTTAATATAATAATGGATTTGGTATTTTTGATATTTGTAACAAAATTAGAATATATAATGTTAATATTTAATATTCGTGATTTTGTCTACTAAGGTTTAAATCTGTGATGAGATTTTGACTATTATGATAGGCTAGAAGAGTAGATGACATTTATGAGTGGGATCTCCTTATAGGTGTGTCTTTAGATCTTTTGGCTTTTCTAAGTTATAAGTTACCTGTTAGGCATTGTCTTGGGTTGTTAAGATTAGCCTAGGGGGATTATAATGACAACTAACTAGATAATCTCGACTAATGACCAATTATTTAATCAAATCCAAAATTATTCATATTAAATCATATATCAAAAATATTAATCAATCTAAAATGATTCCAATTAAATTTACATATGAAAAATATTAATTTCTCTTTACATTATTTTTAACTGCTCAAAAAGATTAATACATACTTTATCAATATTTTAATATTTTTTCATATGAACATTTTTTTAAATTAAATTTTATTGCCTCCAAAAATCAGATTACATCATTGTTGTGTCAAAGTTCAAAATTATCGACCTCATTTTGCCATACAAGACACTAGATTTATTGGTCGATATTAAGCATACAAAATGTCTACCCAACGAGCCAAAAACTACTACAAAACAAAGGACCATATGACATTAAAAATACTACAAGAACATAATCATAAACATAACAACCAAATTAGGTGTCTAATGGTGACAGCGAAGCATGATTCTTTACACTCAAACCGGATGACATTAAGGGCTTAAACTCACATTGGATATTTCTCTCAATGTGAGCCAAGCGAGCTTCTAATCTATCGAGGGAATCCTCCTACTTCCATTAATTGTGTTGAATATCATTATATCTTCATGCTTTTCCTTTAATACTTATCCCAGTAGAGTCTTTAACTGCCAATGCGAGAAACCGAATGCATATATTGACTCCTCCCCCCCGCCTTCCTCCCCGATTTGACCAAGGTCAAGAAGCTAGTAGGACATCTCCTCTAAGAATTCTAAATTGGAATAAGCTTGTTGATCTTGTGCAGCCTAAGTCTCAAGTCTCTTAATCTCTGATCATGTACTATAAGAAGTTGCTAAACAATAAGTAGTTGTTGCCTCTTGTGCCTATGACTGGACACATGACCTATTAGGTTGACCACATCCACCAGCTCCATGATGCCTACACACATTTTGGCAAGGCATAATGACCAACATAGGTACAAGCCTAACACCGTGACAAAGAACTAAACCCCACCAGTCCCAAAATTCCCACTCCAACGACTACCCGTTAGGGCCGAAAGCATAAATCAAAGGCCCAGGAAGACCTACCCCCTTAACTACAAAATTCATCCAAGGATGTTTTGGCCTACTACTAGTAACCCCAGATTGACCAAACAACATACAATATTTATGAACTTTGGCCCAACCCCACCTTCCAAACTGTTCACTAGGAGAAAATTCCATAATCTTGAGTCTGCAGAGGAATAGAAAAACCAAAGATAAAATCCCTCTCCCAAAACAAAAGAGCATCCTAACATAGGTAAAAACAAACAACAACAAACCCCTGCACAGACTCTTCCGAGAAGGCTACTCCATACCAAAGATAGACACGAATAATGAAAAATAGCAATATTGGGTAGGATAAAGAAAATTACCCATTGGATCCACAAATACATGCTAAGATAAAGCAACTCGGTACTGATGAACTTGGAGTGCACCCAAAATGACAATTGTTAACACAACACCAGCTCGAACAATTGCAATGAATTTTGAGTCTACCAATTTATCAACAACTCCAACACCAACCTTTCAAACATCTCCCAAACCAATGCAAAAAAACAAGGAACTACAACCATTGTAAGCCCCTACGATGCACTATCTTCGACATGCCAATTTCAAATAAGGCGATCCCATCTCCAACTCTGAAATCTTGGTTGATAAACACAATCATAACCCCTTTCTCGGCTTCAAAGAGGGATAGAAAATCCCACCTGCACCAAAGCAATTACATAGACAAGGTACATACTCCCTCCCTTCATTGTAAACCAAATATAATGAAAATCAAGAACACAACACTCCATGAAATGACACAATTTACTTCACACACCTCATGTTGGGGGAGAGCAGGCCACACCACCCCCTATTAATGACATGCAAATTCGGTGGGGTGACAGGCATCCCCCAAACACATTTGTAACCTAGCTCACCAACCCCATTGGGGGTATTTTAATATGAACATTATAAATTAACATCACTTAATTTATCTTGTTTACCTTTTTTATATTTTTTTTAACAATGGGAAAACCTATCATATCCATGTACCTAATTTATCTCATATCCAAGTACATATAAAATGTTATTGAATACTATGTATTGTAACATTCATGTTGTAAGTTATCATCACTTGGTTTTATTTTATGAATCTTGAGGTTCTCCATCATTTTGGCAAATTATGGTCACACTCTTCGTCAATTTGTTAAATAATTGTAATTGAGAATGTCTTTAGGATTAATCACATCAATAGGATTTTTGGTCGACATTTCAGACCAACTAATGTGGTTTATCGTCGAGACATTAGTTTATTCGAAACATCGACCAAATCCTAAAGATGTGATTAATCCAAAAACATTCTCATTCACAATATAGATCACAAAAATCTAAGATCTAACAAATGAATGTAATATTTTATTATAATAAATATATATTTATAAATAAACATTAATTTTTAATTATATTACATATTATATATACTAGAGCACCTTATCTTAAAAGAAAAAACCCAATTAAACATTGAGACTATTATTAAAAATCAGATATTATTAATTAAAATGAGCGAATTTCATTTTATATTAAAAAAAAAAATTCCTGCCATTCACATTAACAATCTATTTATATTATTTTTTCTAATAGATAGTTCGATGAACACTCTACCTATTACCCAGAAAGAAACATAAAAAAAATAAATTAAATACCAAGTGTATATTCAAAATTTAGTCAAAGTCTCAACCAGGTTGGGAGAAGCACTAACTGTAGAGGAGGTTGGGTAATAATTGTCATAAAAGGCTGGACTTAGTATAGATGTTTTTGTTTAAATTGGTGGGGTCCAAGTATGCAATATGTCCACCTAAAAGTTTGTGATGAGATGTGACACAACAAGGATCTTGTTGAATATTGTACTTTTACACTATTTGTCTGTCTGTTTGTACCACTCTGTTTTCTGTGTATCTTTTTTCAGCTTATAAAGTTTACTCACACAAAGCACTTATGTCCTTGTAAGGTTAGTATTTATCATGTGGAAACTTCGCACTTATAATTTCCAAAGGACATTTTAGTCTTTTTAAGACCAAATTATGGAGTATCAATTTTAATAAAAAAATAAAGGGACCATATATGCTTTTTCCTATAAAGTATTTAGATTTTGAAAATTTTCCCAAATAAAAGTTTGATTATGTTTTTTGGATCTAGAATAGTTATAGGGTTAAATTTGATATAATAATTTTTAATTTTGGATGTTATAAGTATTTTTATTTTAGTTGTTTTAGGGTTTATTTAAGTAGTTGTTATTAATGTTGTTGGGTATTTTGTTAATTTTATATTATTGTTAAGTTTGAATTTATCTTGGTGTGGTGCACCAGGGCATGCCAATGAGTCTATTTATCAATTTTATTCATAAATATAGAGAAGGGTCCCTTGGATTTCCATGTGAGGTTTCCTTAAGGAAAAAGAAAATACTTGTAACTTGGGACATAAATAAACCAATAAATAAGGTGTATCTCATTTGTCACAAGAAAGACTTTGTAGCCAGGGATATTTGAAAGGAAAACACTCTCTTGATGAGAATTTCAAAAAAGTGAGCATGTTGTTGATTGATTTCCACTTAGTGAAGTTTTGGAGGGGGGAAGGCAAATTGAAGATGAGACTAATTATTGTTCCTATTTTGTGGTAGAATTTATATTTGGCCCTTATTTTTTTCTTTTAGCCATGAGAACTAATCATTGGTTAGAGTGACTTAGACTAGGTTCAGTATCAAACCAACTAGCTACCACTATAACCCAAAAGTATATTGAACAATCTGCAAACTAGATATACTAATAACTCATGATTGAGCAAGAGCTAAGATGTCTCAAGACCATAAAGATCTTTATCCAATAGGATATCTACCTTTCTAGCATTATCAAAATAAATCAATGATTCACCAGAAATTTTAATTTAATTAGGGAGAATGTAAAACTTATCTCTCATTATTCTAATCATAAACCCTTCAAAATATTTAGTCAAATCTACAAATCAATAAAAAAAAATTAAAAAAAATTATCCTTAATCACTTGTTTCTCAAAAATCTATACTCTTAACCTATCCTATTTTCTAGTTTTCATAAAACTTATAATTTTCATAAAAATTTCTAATACATTCTTGAATGCCTTTACATATTAACAAACTCTCTTAAAACTTATAAAAAACACTTTACAAATAGGTTTAGGTTTATGTTTGAACACCCTCGCCATATACAACAATAATGCAAAGAGTGATTGAAGGGCTAAACATGGAAAATGTATGACAAGCATGGAGATACATAAAGAATGTTGATGCACAAAGTAACAAACGAACAAAAATGTGTGAAAAAAATAAATAAAAGGTGTTGTATGGGAAGATCAATCAAAGACTCAAGCCTAAGAAGTTATCCTAAGAAAATTTGAAGATGAGTTCTTGCATTAGGACAAGTAAGATTATTGGAAGTTTAAATGATGTGAGGAAGATGAATAAATGACTGTATATTACGGAGATCAAGTTAGTATGAGAGTGTTTATTATTAATTAGATTGAAAGAAATTATATATATATATATATATATTATATATATAATTTGAGTGGATTTAATGGTTAAGAATATGTGCTTTTTATAAAAAGATTACAAGTTTCAAACCGGAGGGGTAGAGTATGTATGCTTTCGTAGATTTAGTAGTCAAATCGTTGCACGGATATGGGTCCCTTGTCCCACAAACAAAGGGGTCTCATACACCAATTTGGTGTCTGGCTTGGTTGTGATCTTAAAATTAAATTATATATATATATATATGAAAAACTTCAAAATAAAGAAGATTAATATTGAAATAATAAAAATTAAAAATTAAAAATAAAAAGTAAAAATAAAAATATGTACGATAGTGATTTTTATTTATTTTTTTAATAAAGAATTTCAAAATGAGGTAAAATTGTTTACATGGTTTTGGATATATGGTGATCGGGTGCTTTGTTAAGGTACTTTTTGATGTGAATTCACCAGTTCAATTATATGGTGATCGGGTGCTTTGTTAAGGTACTTTTTGATGTGAAGTCACCAATTCAATTATATGGTGTTTGGGTGCTTTGTTAAGGTACTTTTTGATATGAAGTCACTAATTCAATTATCTGCCCCAATTCAAATGATATATTGGACATGAGGAAGATATAGTCATACCAAACTTTAAAAAAAACATGAAATAAAATCCAGCTATATAAAAATGTAGACAAATAACTTACAATTGAATATATTATTAAATCATTTTTATATTAATATTATCCCTTAAAAATTCTATAAATTATTCTATGTACTCAAATTAAATATAAAATTTAAAGATTATGTAAATTTGAGACATTCTCAAGTGCATATGTATGCAATCTCAACCATTTTATATAACTATTTACTAATTTTTTTTTTTTTAAAAGCAATGAGAGATTGTATTTTTGTTCATTTCTCAAGTAAGTAATCCTTAACCAAGTTTAGAACAAGACAAATCATTATATTATTTAAGCTTAAAATCATAGGGGTGTCTTTTAAAAAATTTAAAATTTCGATTCAAGGAAAGCCTAAAAGTTATTTGTACTATCAATGATGATGGACAAGTTGAGCCTCACAGAGTGCTCGGAATGGACATAGGCATAGGCATGGCATGTGCCCAGTGTGACCAAAATAATTGTTTAAAGTAAATGCACACCGTGAGTAAAAAAATTGTTTAAATAAATGCACTAAAATGAAGCTAAATATTATGCAATTATCATGTTTGGGATTTTATTATATTTCATTATTTGTTTAAATAAATGCACTAAAATGAAGCTAAAGATTATGCAATTATCATGTTTGGGATTTTATTATATTTCATTATAATAGGTATTAATATAGTAGAAAATGTTTTTAAATTTAAGTTTGATTAATTAATTTATTTAAAAATTATATTTTATTTTAAAAAATAAATAATTTAATAAAATAAATATGGTTGATATATAAATTAATTATAATAAGTTTGGTTAAATATAATAATTTTTATTCTAAAAACATAAAATATGGTTGATATATAAAATTAATTAATAATAAGTTTAGTTAAATATAATAAGTTTATTCTAAAAACTAAATATTTTATAATATAATATGTTGATATATAGAATATTAATTAATAATTTAGTTAAATATAATAATTTTATATTTTCAGAAAGAGATATTTTATAATATAAATGTTGTAGAAATATAAAATTAATTATTATAATTAAATAATTTTAAAAAATACACGGTTTTATGTTTTGGAATAAATATTTTTAGCAAGTGTCTGTTTATTAAATTTATTAAAATAAAATAATTTATATATATATATATATATATATATATATATATCAAAATGGAAACGAGAATAATAGTAAAAGCTAACATTTTTTGTCCCAAATGTCTATGTACTCACCTGATACATACAAAAAGGTTTACTAATTAAGGCTTCATTATGCAAGGCATTATGTCAAGTTACTAGTAAATTCCAAAAGAAATAGAGAAACCATAATTTAACTGAAACCATCAAGAGGATGTGGAAATATCAATAGTGTTAGATTGACTACAAGTACAAGATCTATTTTGTTGCATAGTTGCTCCTCAAGGTTGGCTAATTCTTAATGTTCTTCCACCCCCAACAGGCACTTGAAATAAAGGATTATTAAATATAATAATAAGATAGTTTTTTTTAATTATCTATTCAAAATTTATAGATAATTATGTTCATCTTATAGAAAACAAAAAAAAACAAACTTAACTAAATAATTTAAAAGTTTAATAAACTAAAATAAATATAAAAATAATATTTTTTTGGCAGTTTTTTAAATTATTATTATTATTAAAGTTTATATTGTCTCAAAAATTCAAAACATCAACATACATCTGTGATCTTTCCGTGATTTTCTAAGTTCATCGAAGGTGATATCAATACGCCACTAGGGAAACTAAATATATTGACCGCCTTCTGAGAAAAAGTCATACTAGTGCAAAATTAATTCATAGTAAACCAATCTATTAACTAGAGAACTAAAAAGGAAAATATTTTTGGAGAACATAAAAACTCAAAAGTTTGAGGAGGTCACAGGTGCATGATCTTTGGCACTAGAACCTAGAGGAGCTATAGGATTAAGCTTACATTAGAGGAGGTTCTCTAAGTGAGCTAGTTGGGTGTTTAGGCTTTCCAGGTACGAACATTGAAATCTTTAAGCACATTTGATGCCATTCAGGGTAGAAAAATGTCATAATGTTCCTCTTGTTTCTCCTTTAATGCTTGCCAAGAAGAGTTTTCACTGCTAGTGGAGAGTTATTGAGTTAAGATATTGTTTCCATCTTCCCCTAGTGTGACCAATGTTAGGAACCTAGTGGGAACATCTTCAATAATATCAGAGTTTAAAAAAACAAGATGTTCATCAATAGGAAGAGTATCAAGACATCAAATCTCACCTTAGATCTTAGGTGGAACCACAGAGTGATAAATATTTGTAGCCTCATGAGCCTGTGCTTGGGGACAAGTTCTAACTTGTGAACCATGACCACCCTCTCCTCTACTGCCACCCACCCACCTTGGCAGTTGCACATGCATTGTCGAGGTTGGGTACACATATTGAATAGACAATTCGAAAATGATACAACTACAAGAGAACCAACAAGGTAGGGACATAAAGAAGGATAAAACAGATTCCTGTAAAGGTGGAAATTGAAACCAACTCCACATATAAAGTGCAGGCAGTGAGTAGAGCGAAGGGGTAGGAAAAATATATCTATAAAAAACTTTAGGACATAAAATCATGCCACCCTTCTTAACCACAAAATTTAATAGCGACAAAACACCTAACCAAGAAAAAACCAACAATTAAGCTTCCAAAAGTAAAGGGAGTCAAGACAATGAACACATAGAGTACCACTAGGAGAGTCCAACTAGGCCCAAGGGGGGAAATCCGACATATGATTGAGAATGCCACTGCAACAACATATGAAAGAAGCATAGTCCCAACCAACCCACCAACAAGGAGAGGTTTGACCACACTCCTTAAGCCTTGGATCCACCCGCTTCATGAAGACATAACCATAGGAAGACCAGTCTCATGAATTCTTAGAGAATAGAACAGCACTATCGTAGTGCCATAGTTGGCTTCAGATTAAAGTAGGTCTAGGACTGAGATAAGAATATCCTTTGGATCTGTGGTATAATGGTCTCTTAGCATAAACTTAACATTGTAAATCTCTAAATATAGACTCGCTTGCACCATAAAAAGGATTACATCACCATTACTAGCTCTTCACTTTAAATGTCTGATAGCAAAAACTAAATTGAAAACAAAAAATACCAACTCCATACATCTATTAATTTCATTCATATGCATATTAATTTGTTGAATACATCCAACAACAAGAAGTGTCCCAAACTTCTTTTGAAAACTATACATGGGGAGAGATATATTGCAACATAACAAAAGCCTTGGTAGGACTTTGCACCAACATGAAAGTCAATAAGTCCTTACAAAAAATGTCTAGGCTACCTGACAGCAAATCCATCTGCAGTAAATATGGATTGATTATTGATGATCCAATTGTGCAAAGAAGAAAACGCAAAAAATCCTAGAAGAAAGGTCATAAACAGTCAGCTAAAAGTCATCCTCATAAGTCAAATAGGAGCAAGAAAGGATCATATAAAATAGTGCCCAGAACACACTACTATGAGCCCAAAGATATCCATCTTAAGTCTCGAAGAAAAAATATGATTACCTGTTGGTTATGTGGACAGACTGGACATACTTCAAACAAATGTCCTCAAGGAAGAGAGTCAAGAGCAAATAGAGGCAAAAAGACACAAGAATATGCCTCTAGAAGACCTAGAATCCACTTCAAGGAAGAATTACAACTAATGAAGCAAAATTGTTACAGCTCATCAGAATCATCTGATTCAAGTTTATTTGAGTCTAAACATAGTGAAGAATAGGTGAATGTTCAGCAGTGCAATTGCACAGATACTGATGAGTACAACCACATCCCTTCTGAGACAGACTCAGACTTTAGCTCAGAAATAGAAACATAAAAGGTACTAGCCAAAGAAAAAGTGTGTATGGCACACACTATTGATGATGATGAATCAAAAGTTATGGCGGGCATCAAGATGCTTGCAAAAGGAGAAATGAAAGAAAAAACTTCTCTCTTTTATTGATTTCAAAAGATGAATTAGAATGCTAGAAGATTTAGAGAAACTTCAATCAGAGATAGACTGCTTGGGAATTTACCGGATGCTACACCTTAAATTAAGATGCACTCCAGAGGCTACTTGGCCCTTTGCAGACTCTGTCTTTGAACTTTTAATACTAAAGGAATGGTGTTGGCTGAGTTGCTAGCTTCTCCTAGCATGATTCCCTTGTATGGAGGGAATGTGGTATTTGTTTCTAACTTGCTTCCATCACAAGTTGTCCAGAAATGTTTTTGTGCAGATGAAGTCTTTGCATCTGCCATATGTACTTATGGTTGTTCGTTTAATTTCTTCCATACATAAAAAGAAATCCATGAGTTTGTTTCTTCCATATATTTTTCCATTCCAGAGAAAGAGCATATTTTTCATCAACAGATGTGCTGAGACTAAATTATTTGGATTCATGATGTGTATAGAGATCCCAATTTAACATGTTCTTCATCCAGTCTCTATTAATCTTGTGTTTGGGACACCCATCCTTGAGGGAGAAGAATTTGTACATTTTTGGGATTGATGGCTTTTTGCAGTCTGGTGGAATAGGATTTTGAAAGCTTGAAGATGGAATGAGATTGTCTACTCTTTCAAGATATCCCAAGCCATATTTTGGCAGGTGATCTCATATTTCTAAACATTTCAGTGAAACGGGGGTCTTCATTCTCTAGAGTGGGTAATTCATGAATCATTAGGACAATGTCGTGAGGAAATAGAATGTCAAAGCATTTTGGATTTGGACATGAATTTGTAGTAACAATAGAAGGGACATCTCCAGTCCTGGGATTATGGTTTTTGTAGAGAACAAGATCTGTGAGAGATTGTAAGCAAATTATTGTTTGGCATACAAGACATTTTACTTCGAGAGTGGAAAAATGTAATAACTGAGCGAGTTCAAATAAATCAACATGTGAGCAGCTTGCAGATGGAGTATTTATAGATGTGGAAGTAGATGGATGACATGAAATATGATTTGAGTTTATATGGTATTTTGTGGCTTGACATGATTCTTGTGTTCTTTTGCAATCCAAAGTAGATCTTCTAGGGAAGGACAAAGTAACTTTAGCTTTCAAATGAAACACAGATAAATCACCATAAACTTTTGATGAGCTAATGGAAGGTAGAGCCCATTGGGTTGATCGCTGACTTTCTATTAACTCTATTTTTGCAGAGTTAATCATTGAAGATGGTGCACTATGAAACAAATTTTCCATATCAAAATTAGTTTCTTGTGTTTCTTCTTTCTCAAGTTCTCTGAATAAAAAATACCTTCTTCCGGGTTCCATGTTATCTTTGAGAGAGTTTAAAAGATAAATACTTGTATGAACCAATTGTTACTGGCTCTGATACCAATTTGTAGCAGGGGCTTCCTCCGAACCTTGCTGTGCAATTTCAATGTCTTTTGTGATGATACACGAACCCGTACACGAACCTCTAGATATTCACGCAATAATTCTCTTCAATGACCTCTTGCCAACATGAGAAAAACATCCCTCGATCCTCGGTGAACCTTAGATGAACCTCTCCTCTCACAGAATTAAAATAACATAACAGAACATAAACTTATGTGGAACATTTTGAAACAACTTGTCCCTTTTATTGGTTTCAAAAGATGAATTACAATGCTGGAAGATTTAGAGAAACTTCAATCAGAGACACACTGCTCGGGCATTTATCGGATGCTACAACTTAAATTAAGATGCACTCCATAAGCTACTTGACCCATTGCAGACTCTGTCTTTGAACTTTCTGAAACAAACACAAACTCAAACTTAATGAGTTCAGCCACTTTAGGTTCTTACCAAGGTTGTTAGGCCCTGATATGCAGGCTTTCAAGCTCAACTCTAAGAGAGGCTTTCTTTGTGTTGCAAGCAGATCGAACACAGACATTCGCAGATGCAGAGCAGGAAGATTATCTTAGACTTCAAACAATAATACTCTCACTCTCAGACTCTCCAACCCCGAAATCTCCCAATGAGCCTTACTTCTCTCTTTTTATAGGATGAGAAGGCGACAAGCATCAGCCAATCGTACTGAGATTCTGAGATATGTATCAAATCACACCAAAAGACAATCGTACTGAGATTCTGAGACGTGGATCAAATCACACCAAAAGTCGGAGAACTGCTCCGAGTCTTGAAAAATCAAAATTTTTACAAAGTAGAGATTATTCGAAATCCTACGAAAAATATATTTACAATGTGGTGATTTTTGTCGTAAAATCCCACGAAAATCGGTCACTATCAAAGTCAAGTGACAAGACATTACTGTACATTGTGGATGCTTTTCAAGAGAAGCCCACGAGAACCCATGGAATCTTTTGAGTTATGTTCCCAATGGATTTGTACCAGAGAATCAACCATTATTATGATGGTATGCTCCACTAGTCTCCCATGCTTTTATATAAATCCTTTGGACAATTATTAGTTTCCCGAGGATAATCTGATGGTTCACTTTGGTTAAGACTAACCAATGGTGATGTCCTCTCATGAAGTAACCTAAAATACGATCATCAGTAAAAAAAATTAAATCTACCATAATCTTATGGAAAAGGTAAAAACACTCCATCCCATTACACTCCATGCACTCCTGACAATCACTTTAAAAATCTCTTTCAAAATACCATAAATCCATAACAATTTTATTTATCCCATACCACTTTCCTCTTAAATGTTACTTAAAATAATAGTAAGGTGATGGAATTGCCCCTAACATCTTACCCATCCACACTTACCAGCCTATACATATTAAATTTATATTATTTTTATTAAATATTTTTTCATTATATATTTAATGCCTTTTCCATTTTTCTTCAATTCAATATTATATTATTCTATGTTTTCTTTTTTTCATCTGCATTTAATTTATTTTTCAAATCCTCATTAAAAATTGTTCCCTTTATTTTTTATATTTTTAGTATTTATTGGAAATCGGTTTTCACATCACATCTCCATGTGGAAGGTACATTACGTGTTGGGAAACTAAAAAGTAATTCGATACAATAAGGAAAGTTGAATGGAGTGGTCAACAGGAATAAATACGATGAATAGATAATGGAAGCGCAAAGAATTGTAAGTGTGAGGTTCCTAATAAAGTAAAAGGAGTCCTCTGTTGAAGGTATATATATATATATATAAAAGTTTTGTTTATTAAAGTTAATGTTTTATGGAATTGGTTTGATTTTTTATTATGTTTGGAAGTTTAGTTAGTTTAATATATTTATTTAAATTAATTTTAATTAATTTTAATTTTAGATTTATTAAGTGATTAATGAGATTAAATTTTTTAAGATGTACATTTTTTATTTGAAAAAATGTTTGAACTTTGAGAAATTTGATCTCTTTTGACACTAAGTTAGATACATCAAAACCATTTTATTTCAGTGATCATTCATGACTCAAAGACAAATTACAAAGGAGTCATTATTCTTTAAATTAAGCTATATTACATAAGAATACTATTGGCAAACCATAAGATGTCAAAACCTCAAGCCCCTAAAAACTTCCAATGATAAATTGAATCTAGTACCTCAATTTTACCTGCACTACCATAACAATCTTTATAAGATTAATTTGTTAAAAAAATTTGAATATAATTTTATTGTAATTTCATCTTAAATAATTTGATATCTTTAGTTTATTTTTTTTTAAATTATTATGATTTAATAATTAACGATTATAATAATAATTATTATTATTATTCACTTTTACTATTTACTATTTACATAACATACAATAACTCCTTCATAAAATTTAATGAAAATAATCTACTATAATTAATATAAAAAAGGAATATAAAACATTATTCGATTTTAAATATAATTATGATTAATTTAGGGAAAATGAAGATAAAGCATTATTTACTTGGTCTTAATCAGATTAAGAAAGTTAAGGTGTACATTAACTTAGTACAACTTGATTAGATATAAAATTTTAGATCATTCAATTAGTTGAGCATACTAATCGAAGTTATAAAATGCCACTTAAGTTGAACTAATTAATTATCATTAAAGTGGCATGATGAATTACATATTGATTTGTAGGATAGGCTAGCACAATGTGAATCAAACACCAAGGTTGGACCAATGGCCCATCGAAAATCAAGTAATGGCCATGCAACCACTGGAGTACTCCAACAAGGACTGAGTTTGACAAGGGATAAAGTGCTCATGAAAAGAACACAACAATTCAAGTAAAAATATAATGCATAAGTTTCCTAGTGTAATAAAAATTGAAAGGGCCTAGTGTATGCAAAAAAATGCTATAATACACAATTCAAGGGTAATATTGTTTGATTGTGCAAAGTCTTTTATTCTTTGAAAGAACCAATTTTATTCTTTTTACAATTTTGTGAATATGTTTTTAAATAAATTTGTCAATATAAATTAAATTAATACATATTATTAAAAAAATCAAATTAAATATTTACTAACACAAGATTACTAAATAACACTATTAATATTTAATTAAAATTATTATTTTAATTACCAATTAATATTTTATTTTAAATTATTTTAATATTATTATTAATATAATTTTATTAAATTATGTAATTTGGTATTACCTTAAAGTGGTAAAAGGTTTAGTTGATTTTCTCTATACTTTTTATGTTTTTATTAAAAAGTGAGTGGCTTAAATAAGTGATAATCACCATTTCCCAACAATATATATAATAATGTAACGTATTATGCAAAGCCAACAAAATGACAATTGACCAACACATTTCGACCAAATAATAATCCGCCAAATCATTTGGTCTTGGCATTTACAAGATGTAGTATTTCGTACCAAACATTTACTAAGTAAGTTTGATTATGTGATCACTTAGCACACGTGTCAGGATGGGAATAAGGCGGTGGATGCTTTGGGGAACTGGGGTAGCTCAAATGGACACTCTTTCATTGACGTGCCATGGTATTAGTTGTCCATTCAACAAGGTTTCTAGGAAGGCCAACTCCGGGTAAACTAGGATAAATTACTCTCCTTAGCTTCAATTCCCCGATGGGGGTGCTCCTAGTCTCTCACGTTAACATGCAGCGGGTGGATAGTTTTGGTCCAATGGTATTTTCTGGCGATCGTGTCTTGGCAGAGGAAATCATTGACATGCGAAGGTTTTGTGTGGGGTGGGTGGTGGTGGCCCTCAAGGAGAGAGATGTCCACCCCACATGGCTCAGCATGGGTGGCATTCGGCATGCCGTGAACTCCTACCATGGTCACCACCAACATGAGATCAATCCTAATAAATGTCACATGCATGAGCGAAAGGGAGCTAGTTGGATTATCGTCTCAGTAATCGAACCATCCCTTGATAATGTGAGTATGGTGATTTGTCCTCATGGCAGATTGGATGTTGCAGGCCATCGTATTGTTCACCCAGGAATGTCCATTTATTTCATCACTCTGTATATTTGTATTGGGATTGCAGATCTACAGAGTTTGGTATCCACCTAGCTATGGAAAAGGAGATTTAGGGAGTCATGTTTTAATTGTGGAGTTTGGGTATGTTCGTCATCCATTATTTATACACAATCGTGCACAAGACTAGGGTGGAAGATAATAGGTTTCATGGGTCTCTACGTGCTCCTCTTACAACGGGTAGATGCTTCATTGTTCTCCATTTTTCACAAGTCTTTAGTGGTAGACCGGTCGACATTGCAGTGCCTTCTGACCCTCTCTCAAATGCACTCTCTTGTTCGATCTTCCCTAATCATGTATATTCGGGTAATGTTATTTCTCTAGTCTATGTACAATGGAGTTTTATGTCGATCTCACTTTTGGTTTCCCCTATGTTGTCCATGTTCTTTGTCCTATTTCTTCATAGCTCAGAGTCAAGGCCTTGTTTCGAGTTGGTTGTTGTCCTTCATTCAACAACCTCTTAGAATTCCTATCTCGTGGGCATTTATTTTCAGTGTCCTATGTTGGTTAGTGGGGTATGGTTCAAGATACATTCTCGGTTTGATTTTGATAGTTTTTATGCCCCCACTTACCCCTTGTATCGTCATGCTCATAACACTTTATTAGTTTTGTGTTCTTCCAACCTTTGGAACCTCGTGGGCATACCCGACTATATGCTCTCATCATTTTAGGCTCAGGAATTACTCTGTTTGGAATTTTATTTCATATCAAAGTATAAACTACCCTTGTGGGGCCAATGTGTCTAATGAAATTTGGTGTCCCTTTTCGCTCCTTACATCTTTGGGAATTTTGTTGTCTCATTGGTCTTCGTTTTTGGGGATCCTTTTAGAAATTTCTCTATAATGGCAATTATTCAGTTGCTTAGGTCTCTTTGGTGGGGTCTATAACCAGGCCTTTTGTCAATTGGTTCCAATCTAGGTTTCATGTTTTCTTAGCAGGTTCTCAATGAGGATGTCCCCATGACAACGACTTCACTGTTGACGGGGTGGTGCCTCGAGCAACTCTTCCTCAAGGCACCGTCGCTTATTTGGATGGGAGTTCGTAGCCTTGTTTTTTTACTCGGCCCTCTTTGAATTCCAAAAGGAGATCTTACAGCTTGAAGTGATGGAGTTTGTGGAAAAAATCTACCACTCCTACTCTGAAATCAACAAAAACTCTTTGAAATGGGTACCAGATCATTAAAAATTCAAGAAAAAAAGATTGTACTTCCTTCACTCCATCACAACTCACCAATAGACGAAAACTTTGCTAAGTATGGTAATATGAGACAAAAAAATTGATAACTACAAATTGTTCGCTGGCCAAGAGGATGTTGAAAGGATTATGAGGGATATTAGGTATGACATGGATGATACCATAGTTAGGATAAACCGAGTGGAGAAATATATAGTTTCTAACTCTGATAATGAATCAAACAATCACCAGGAGAATGATGCACATCAACACTCCTCCATTGAATACAATCCTTCCACTAAACAATTCAGATGCACCCTCTCCTTCGCTTTCTCTAGTGGTCATCTTGGAGTAATCTGTCCATTATGACCCTATGTCTTTTGCTCTCCTTTTCTAAAGATGTACCCAATAGATGGTGAATGTTATCTACTTGTTTTTGTCTACTGGTTTTTCTTGCCCACTGGATGATGGTGGCTCTCAGCAGGCTGCTCTTGGACTTGAAAGTATAAATTTTTAAGTGTTTTGTTTCTTGGAGGGCACCTATAGTTGCCCACAATTAGCTCTTGGAATGTGCAACATCGTTGTTTTTTTGAAGGCAACCTTAAAGTGCTTACAACTCTTACCTTTTTGTGTCTACTTATTATTTCTCAATATCCTAGACATCCCGTGAATACCAAATTATATCTATATAATCCTCCTTTTTATAGCAATAAAAATTTATGATAGTAATTTAAAAAATAAAGAAAAAAAAATAACAAACACATAATTTCCCCTTCATTCGCACACAAAAATCCCCGCACACCTATATATATATTTTAATGTTATAAAATATTAATTAATTTATATTAATTATGTTATATTTTTAAAATATTATTAAAATTTTATAATTAATTATTTAAAAAATAATAAACATTTTAAATAAATTTCAGTGTTCATATTAAATCAAACTTATTTACAAAAGAACAAGGAAAAACTCTATCAACGCCTTAGGGTTGTAAATACAATTCATTATTTTAAATTATAAATAATTAGGTTAATATTTTTAAAATTTAATATTACAAATATTATTATATATATATATAATAATATTATATATATATATGAATTTTTAAATTCAAAATTTTGTATAATTAATATTATTTTAATATAATTATCATTAATTATTTATTAATTTTACTTTCAATAGATTTATTATTTATATACTCAACTATTAATTATTTAATAAAATACAACTCAAAATTAAATAAAAACTTATAATGAATTATTTTTTAAACATATATAATCCACACAAAAGTCGCTCCCATCAAATCACTCATAACAACATGCTACCATTCCAAAAAGGGCTTCCTTCATAAAATCTTAATCATGAATAAGAACCCCTCACAACACGTTACCATTCTTGTCCCCTTACTTTATAAGCTCAACCCCTTCACATCATTAGTGAGGGAAATATCTTTGATATCATAGTTTTGCTTTAAGTATAGTTCTTTAGAGATCTGATAGAGCAACATTAGGTTCGGGGATATGGAATAGGAAATAGTATTATGTAATATTGGAAATAGTATTTTATTTAAAGTTTTTTATTATTTATATAATTAAATCGCTATTTTTTCTTTAAATATCTGGTTATTTGATATTCATGGTATATACATGTTTAAAGAAATAGAGGTTTTGAGAGATCTGATAGAGCAACATTAGGTTCGGGAATATTGAATAGGAAATAGTATTCTGTAATATTGGAAATAGTATTTTATTTAAAGTTTTTTTATCGCTTATACAATTAAATCGCTAATTTTTTCTTTATATATCTGGTTGTTTGATATTCATGGTATGCACATTATAGTAGTTTAAAGAAATAGTAAACGAAAGATGAAAGTAAATTTTAAATAAAAAGAAACTTAGAAAAAAATAAATAAGTATGAAGTGTTGATTTAATGAGATGAGAAATAATGAAGAAGATTAAAAGGTCTTTAGTTGAGATAGTTGTTTTAGAAACACATTTCTAACATTTAAGAAGTACATTTAACATTGGAGATAGTTGTTTTAGAGAAGAACTTTTAACATTCAAGAAACACTTGTAACATTCAACTTTGTAAAGGAATGTGTAATGAGTGTGAGGGCATGGCAACCATTAAGTCTATACCACTTTTCATGTTTATCAGTGATCTAGGATCTTGGCAATGGACCCTTTTCCTTATTAGTATCAAAGAGCTAGAAGTAAGATGTAATCAACTTAGTATATATTGGTTCAAGGAATTAGCTTCTATGAAATCTTCAATAAAAGTCAAACATCGCTTACATGAAGAGAGTTAGGCATCTTTAATCCTCATAAGCCATAAATATTTAAACATAATAAAGTGAATCTTCGAATAAAAAAACAACCATCCTTTAATCTTTTAAAAAATATTTATAAAATATAAAATAATCTTTAATATCAAACCTTACAAAATAAAATCTAACAAATATAATATTGTTAAGAAATATGATGAATTATAAATGTTGACAAAGGTCCAATAAAGCCTCAAGAAGTTGGAAGTTTAAGAGAGCGCGAGTAAAGCGACTGTGACTCAAATGAGCGTAGGCCAAACGAGCATGGAAAAAATTAGTACTACTACAGAAATCACATCTGAACTCCTAATTATGCAACTACCAAGGGACTCTCTACATTTTGAGACAACCAAAAACTAGAAACAAATACAGCACTAGAAAAATCTGATTCTCAACTTTGCAACACTCTCCATTCAAACATTGCACAAATTACATCACAGAGTCCCTTAACGAACTAAAAATACAAAAACTCACCATGAAAAAAACACAACAAACCCAACTCTATTATATTTCAAGTCTATATAACCCATCATTCCATTACAAATATGAGTAGTCTTAAAGTTAAGGAGAGAGAAATAACCCATCATTCCATTACAAATATGAGTAGTCTTAAAGTTAAAGAGAGTTTTTTTCTGAACTCATCCAATGTGAACCATGGGCACACTCAAACTTTTTAAAAAAAAATTTTAAACCATTTTTTTAACCCAACACATTATTTTGTTAAAAATAAAAATTAACAAAATATCTGGTAAAGTCTCTTTCAAAAACACTATCCTCAATAATGGTTTGCCACAAAGTATCAACTACCAAAAGCAAAACACCAAAGTAAAATATTAAAAAACTATTTCTTAATCAAATCATGTTTTCAAGATGGAATTTAATATGTGATATGCATTGGAAAAAGCAAAAGTGCAATCAACAATGATGTTTATAACAAGATCAAGGTTTTACTTGGACTGGCATAGCGTTTCAACTAAATCACTGAAAGCAAAATTGATGATAACATTGGGATGGATTCGAAAGGAGACAACATGGTGTTTTGTTTTGATTGAGAAAAAGCAATTTGGTACAACTTTTTAAGTGTAACTAAGTGTACGTGTAGCTAGTCTAGTCGATTGTAACATACAAACATGAAAGCTTAATAAAGGTATGTACCATTGTGATTCTCAAATCAAATCATGATTTTGTGAAAACTCCATCCTTACATCGAACTCCACCACGTAGACCATCCCAACTCGTTTGGGCACATCATTTGATTTGCAAGATTCTTCATGTTTCCAGAGAACTCTCTGGTTGATGACCTGGCCATTACTTAGATTAGATGAAGATTTTCTTTAACTAATAACGTAGGAATGGGTTAGCATGGCTTAGTTTGACTTTATAGTGGATACATAAGATACTGTAAGGAACTATTATATTCTTCATGTAGAAACAAGAAGAGGAACCAAAGTTTAGGAACAAGGATAATTTACATGGGGTTGATATATTTATCATGTTTTTTTTAACAAATAATATTGTGATTTTGAACTGGATTTAGGTTTTTAAGCTTAAATTTAGCTTATAAAGAACTTATAATATCATATTTCTCATTTAAAAGGTTGTTTCACTTGTGTTATTGCTTCTCTTTGCCCAATTTGTTTGTGAAAGATTGAGTAGAGAAAGGCCATTGTGTGACATTGGATTTTGATCATTAGTTTGAATCTACTATATCATTTGATGCATTTTCCTACTATTTGGGTTTTTTGGGAATACTTGTTTATGGGTCCACAAGGTCTAACATCCTTGCTTAACCCTTCATGATTTCTTCACTAGGTACACTTGACTTTCTTAGGTCATACCACATCTATGTGTTGCTGCTTATGGAAGAGAATGTATTATTTGAGGAAAATACTTGTAGTAGAATATGACATGCATCTTCTATATGGAAGGCTTCACCCAACAACCAATCTAATAATTGCTTACATAGTGGGGTCATTTCCTTCCCTATTTATATCACATCTCTCCCCTTTGAAAAGCTTCTTTGGATTTCTTTTCATCATCTCATTCTCTTCTAGGTACACTCCTGGATTTGGATCAAATATTAATCTGGCTCTCCAACTGCTTCTCCACGATGTTAGGCTTACTTGGTTTTGTCATCTTTATCTCTTGTGTTTATTTTGATTTCTTTTTTGAAGGCTTGTTATCTTGTCCTAGGGCATCCCTTTGGCTTTATCCCCTCTCACACCTTTGACAATTCAACTCCTCTGTCTCAAGGGAGGCTCCAACATAGCTAGCGTAAGAGAGATATAACCATTTTAAGGCCACTTTAAGTCACCATACAACACTTTATTGTTTCATCATTTTATATGGTAGATATGGGGGGTTTTATTTGATTTTATCAAAGATCAGGACCAAGCTTGTTTTATAAGAAGGTGTACTATAATGTGTATGTTCATTCGAGAGGAGGAACACTCACATGAGAGTTTCTTGCGAGAGACAAAGTCGTAGTCACAATGAGAAGGAATAATGATTTTGAAAAGAAGAGGTTGGCATTTATTACAAGGAAAACAACAATTAATGAGGGTTTCATTAGAAGCAGTTCTCCTTGCTTTGTTTTTAGAGGAGGATTCTATTACATGTGGATAGGTGGATTTTTAGTGCAATTTTTTTGTTGCATCTAAAATATTATGGAACACCAATGTGATTTCATAGCAGATGCACTAGTGCATTTACATATATGCATGCATTGCAAATAACAATACAAAACATTACTTCCTGCACTCAAATTTTGTCAAATATTCAACAAGGTGTGTGCATAAATTATAAATTCCATGGCGCTTATTAATAACTACAACACTTAGTGCTTCATATTACAAGGCACATCAATTTTAGTTTCACATAAAAAAAAACTATTTAAAACAAATAGGTGGTGGTGTTTAGATAACCTATAAGAAATACAAAAAACATAATACTAACAATATCAATAATAAAATAATAATGCACACCCATTCACCACATGACTAGTCAATGCATATAAGTATATCATCACGAGGCTCATTGTAACCATCATCATTCTATCAATCACTTTTATCATTCAACTTTTTTGTACTTGTAGAAATCTTCTTGCAATTTTAGTGACAAACATGTTTGTTTATCTCATTTGGGATTAAATCCATTTGATTTCGCCAATGTTAGGTTAACAAAGATAACACATCCATTCACTGCATGACTAGTTAATGCATATAAGTATATCATCAGGAGGCTCACTGTAACCATCATCATTCTATCATTCATTTTTATCATTCAACTTTTTTATACTTGTAGAAATCTTCTTGTAATTTTAGTGATAAACATGCTTGTTTATCTCATTTGGTATTAAATCCATTTGATTTGGCCAATGTTAGGTTAATTTTGTATACCCCCAATTACGATATCATACAGATTTTCCATAAATTGCTATTATTTCTATTATAGATAATGGTTCCCATATATCCTCTAGGAATTAACACAACTGCTAGCCATATTGATTAACACAGTTGCCTTTAATTTCCACACACCATGCTCTTGATTAATGAAGTTGCCTTTAATTTCCACATACCATACTCTATCAACCCATATTCGCTATTAATGCCAAATTCCATACTTTCTCTTGCTATCATTTCCATATATCCATGTTTTTCCATAGTGACATTTATACCCAACTATTCTTTTAATTTGTCCAAACACGACTTTTTCCATAATTTGTGCACCCCCAATCACCCAGATTTGTTTTAGTACTGGAATTTTATTTTCCAAATTCATCCTTATAAAAAAAATTCACTTTAGATTATACAATCAAATTTTAAAGAGGAAGGAAAAGAAGGTGGAGTCCACAAAGAAGAAAGTCAAGATGGTTAGCAATGACTAATCACATGTAGATGGTAATCATTGTAGATATTTTTATATAGGATTCTAATCCCTAGTATTTGCATATGTATTTACCATCTCCAATTGTTAAATATTAGAATATATTATTGTTCATTTGTATGACAAATCCTTGAGTTAGATTTCTATTCTAGAAAATAGTTGAAATTTTATATCCACCTAGATTTATTATCATATTTTGGTTGTTATTTATTAAGATCTTTCCACCTAGTTTCTTGACGTAGTTTTCTTTGTGTGAAAATATAAAAACTTTTGATTTATTTAACAATCAAAGTTTGTATAAACTATTACCGTGTATGAACTCAACTCATTAGTGGTATTTCCCACATCAAGGGATGAAGTTAACAAAATAAGGCACTAACTTAAGTAACATTGAGAAGGGACAAAAAGACTTAGGAGAATGAAACAAATAATTAAAGGAATAAATCAATAAATTAATAGCAAATGAGGATGAAATTGACAGGTTAATATAAGATTCTAAAAAACAATGGAAAATCTCTTTAAGAATGAAGATTGATAAAAAAGATGAAACACTGAGGATACTTAATGATCATAATGAAAGGATTGACCAACCAACGAAAAGGTTGGATGAATTATTTGCACAACCTTTAGTTAAAAAAAAAGAACTACCAATTCTAAATTCAATGAACCCCATTTACAAGAGATATCATGATAAAATTGTTTATCTAAATAAAATGGAAATCAATATACCTAATTTTGATAAAATAAATGATAGAAAAGTAAAATTGTATGAATTATCATTACGAACCCACCTATTAATGAACTATAAAAAATTTTAATGACATCTTCATACTTAGAAGATCTTGCTTGTAATTGGTTTAGTTGGTGGTCAAAGTAAACTAGGCATTTATTTGTTAATCAACATTGTTTGCAAAATATCTTCTAAAGTGATTTCACGAAGATGAAGAGTACTAGGACACTTTTACCAGGTTCACTCATTTACAATGAATAGTGAGAATTAATGAATATACCCATGAATGTGAAGTTATCTACTATATTTATGGACCTTACTTAAAATCAATTATTAAAATTTTATGTTTGAGAATAAGCCCATTATCTACAGTAAGTTACAACTATCAATATGTTAGAATTTGGTTGAAGCTAGAAGCATTTTGAAGATAATTGCAAGAAATATTAATACTCAACACAAGGCACATTTCATAATCTCAATGAAGGAAACCATGAATGAGTGGATTAAAATTGTATTAAATATCACCACTTAGATAGGGAAAAATGAAGGAAAACAATTATTATAATTGTAGTAAAAATTGAACTCTAGGGAATATATATGAAGACATCTCATTGTGCTACTATAGAATAGTTGATGGTAAACAAATAGAAATATTGAAACCATGAAATGATATCACTATAGAATACAAATTAAATTCCAAATATGATGAAATATTGCCAAAAGTATCACTACCATCAATCTCATGAACACTACCAAATAGGAGTGAAGATAATGTGCTTCAAATATAAATTATTACTCAAAAGGAGTAGATCCACCAATTGACTACAAAATATATATTCAAATACATATTAGGAAGTCTTAGAAGACTCTTGTTCAGAAGAAAAAAAAAAAAAAAACAGAGAGCCTACAAATCCACTTGTAACAAAGACAAGGAAATTACAACCTAAGACGTTAAAGATCAAAGGAATTGCAAAAAAAGAAACATATTAATGCTTGTAGATCTCTATAGTACTCATACATATATAGACATCAATATTACCAAACAATTAAACCTTTTTTTTATACCCCACCAAGGACCTCATAGTTGTGGTTGTTGATGGAAGAAAAAAAGTAGTAGATAGATGTCAAGGTCATAGTTCAAATCTAAGAAATAGAATAAAAAATGGGGTTATACACTACCACTCTATGAGATGGATATGGTACTAGGCACAAAATGGTTGATGCAGTTGAACATGCATACCACGAACCTACAATTTTTATAGTTTAACATGCAAGGTCAACATTATAAATTATATGGTGTTAAATGTTCTATTGTCAAGAAAGGTGATTTATAACTAATAAAAAAACAATATGTGCATGATAACATACAAAAATATAAGTAAGGAAAGTATGTTACCATGGATCCTTGAGCTTTTATGTCAAACAATCAAGTCAAAAGACTTCATGGTATGATAAATATATTATAAAGGAATGCTTCTTGTAGGTTTTAACCCCATACATAAATTACCTGCATACGAATTCTAAATCACAGAAAAATAAAAATGCGAGAGCATA
>APFE031342334.1:72721-84354 GCA_000404065.3 Pinus taeda | reverse complement strand
TTTTAATTTTAGATTTATTAAGTGATTAATGAGATTAAATTTTTTAAGATGTACATTTTTTATTTGAAAAAATGTTTGAACTTTGAGAAATTTGATCTCTTTTGACACTAAGTTAGATACATCAAAACCATTTTATTTCAGTGATCATTCATGACTCAAAGACAAATTACAAAGGAGTCATTATTCTTTAAATTAAGCTATATTACATAAGAATACTATTGGCAAACCATAAGATGTCAAAACCTCAAGCCCCTAAAAACTTCCAATGATAAATTGAATCTAGTACCTCAATTTTACCTGCACTACCATAACAATCTTTATAAGATTAATTTGTTAAAAAAATTTGAATATAATTTTATTGTAATTTCATCTTAAATAATTTGATATCTTTAGTTTATTTTTTTATTTTTACATTATTTATATTAATAATTACGATTATAATATATAATTATTATTTATTATTTCACTTTTTACTATTTACTATTTACATAACATACAATAACTCCTTCATAAAATTTAATGAAAATAATCTACTATAATTAATATAAAAAAGGAATATAAAACATTATTCGATTTTAAATATAATTATGATTAATTTAGGGAAAATGAAGATAAAGCATTATTTACTTGGTCTTAATCAGATTAAGAAAGTTAAGGTGTACATTAACTTAGTACAACTTGATTAGATATAAAATTTTAGATCATTCAATTAGTTGAGCATACTAATCGAAGTTATAAAATGCCACTTAAGTTGAACTAATTAATTATCATTAAAGTGGCATGATGAATTACATATTGATTTGTAGGATAGGCTAGCACAATGTGAATCAAACACCAAGGTTGGACCAATGGCCCATCGAAAATCAAGTAATGGCCATGCAACCACTGGAGTACTCCAACAAGGACTGAGTTTGACAAGGGATAAAGTGCTCATGAAAAGAACACAACAATTCAAGTAAAAATATAATGCATAAGTTTCCTAGTGTAATAAAAATTGAAAGGGCCTAGTGTATGCAAAAAAATGCTATAATACACAATTCAAGGGTAATATTGTTTGATTGTGCAAAGTCTTTTATTCTTTGAAAGAACCAATTTTATTCTTTTTACAATTTTGTGAATATGTTTTTAAATAAATTTGCAATATATAAAAATTACTAATATTATTAAAAATCAAATTATATTTACTAACACAAGATTACTAATAAACTATTAATATTTAATAATTATTATTTTTTATTACAATAATATATTTTAAATTATATTTAATTATTTTATTATATATATTTTTTATTAAAATTATGTAAATTGGTATACCTTAAAAGTGTAAAGGTTTAGTTTGATTTATCTATATACTTTTATGTTATTAAAAAGTGAGTGGCTTAAATAAGTGATAATCACCATTTCCCAACAATATATATAATAATGTAACGTATTATGCAAAGCCAACAAAATGACAATTGACCAACACATTTCGACCAAATAATAATCCGCCAAATCATTTGGTCTTGGCATTTACAAGATGTAGTATTTCGTACCAAACATTTACTAAGTAAGTTTGATTATGTGATCACTTAGCACACGTGTCAGGATGGGAATAAGGCGGTGGATGCTTTGGGGAACTGGGGTAGCTCAAATGGACACTCTTTCATTGACGTGCCATGGTATTAGTTGTCCATTCAACAAGGTTTCTAGGAAGGCCAACTCCGGGTAAACTAGGATAAATTACTCTCCTTAGCTTCAATTCCCCGATGGGGGTGCTCCTAGTCTCTCACGTTAACATGCAGCGGGTGGATAGTTTTGGTCCAATGGTATTTTCTGGCGATCGTGTCTTGGCAGAGGAAATCATTGACATGCGAAGGTTTTGTGTGGGGTGGGTGGTGGTGGCCCTCAAGGAGAGAGATGTCCACCCCACATGGCTCAGCATGGGTGGCATTCGGCATGCCGTGAACTCCTACCATGGTCACCACCAACATGAGATCAATCCTAATAAATGTCACATGCATGAGCGAAAGGGAGCTAGTTGGATTATCGTCTCAGTAATCGAACCATCCCTTGATAATGTGAGTATGGTGATTTGTCCTCATGGCAGATTGGATGTTGCAGGCCATCGTATTGTTCACCCAGGAATGTCCATTTATTTCATCACTCTGTATATTTGTATTGGGATTGCAGATCTACAGAGTTTGGTATCCACCTAGCTATGGAAAAGGAGATTTAGGGAGTCATGTTTTAATTGTGGAGTTTGGGTATGTTCGTCATCCATTATTTATACACAATCGTGCACAAGACTAGGGTGGAAGATAATAGGTTTCATGGGTCTCTACGTGCTCCTCTTACAACGGGTAGATGCTTCATTGTTCTCCATTTTTCACAAGTCTTTAGTGGTAGACCGGTCGACATTGCAGTGCCTTCTGACCCTCTCTCAAATGCACTCTCTTGTTCGATCTTCCCTAATCATGTATATTCGGGTAATGTTATTTCTCTAGTCTATGTACAATGGAGTTTTATGTCGATCTCACTTTTGGTTTCCCCTATGTTGTCCATGTTCTTTGTCCTATTTCTTCATAGCTCAGAGTCAAGGCCTTGTTTCGAGTTGGTTGTTGTCCTTCATTCAACAACCTCTTAGAATTCCTATCTCGTGGGCATTTATTTTCAGTGTCCTATGTTGGTTAGTGGGGTATGGTTCAAGATACATTCTCGGTTTGATTTTGATAGTTTTTATGCCCCCACTTACCCCTTGTATCGTCATGCTCATAACACTTTATTAGTTTTGTGTTCTTCCAACCTTTGGAACCTCGTGGGCATACCCGACTATATGCTCTCATCATTTTAGGCTCAGGAATTACTCTGTTTGGAATTTTATTTCATATCAAAGTATAAACTACCCTTGTGGGGCCAATGTGTCTAATGAAATTTGGTGTCCCTTTTCGCTCCTTACATCTTTGGGAATTTTGTTGTCTCATTGGTCTTCGTTTTTGGGGATCCTTTTAGAAATTTCTCTATAATGGCAATTATTCAGTTGCTTAGGTCTCTTTGGTGGGGTCTATAACCAGGCCTTTTGTCAATTGGTTCCAATCTAGGTTTCATGTTTTCTTAGCAGGTTCTCAATGAGGATGTCCCCATGACAACGACTTCACTGTTGACGGGGTGGTGCCTCGAGCAACTCTTCCTCAAGGCACCGTCGCTTATTTGGATGGGAGTTCGTAGCCTTGTTTTTTTACTCGGCCCTCTTTGAATTCCAAAAGGAGATCTTACAGCTTGAAGTGATGGAGTTTGTGGAAAAAATCTACCACTCCTACTCTGAAATCAACAAAAACTCTTTGAAATGGGTACCAGATCATTAAAAATTCAAGAAAAAAAGATTGTACTTCCTTCACTCCATCACAACTCACCAATAGACGAAAACTTTGCTAAGTATGGTAATATGAGACAAAAAAATTGATAACTACAAATTGTTCGCTGGCCAAGAGGATGTTGAAAGGATTATGAGGGATATTAGGTATGACATGGATGATACCATAGTTAGGATAAACCGAGTGGAGAAATATATAGTTTCTAACTCTGATAATGAATCAAACAATCACCAGGAGAATGATGCACATCAACACTCCTCCATTGAATACAATCCTTCCACTAAACAATTCAGATGCACCCTCTCCTTCGCTTTCTCTAGTGGTCATCTTGGAGTAATCTGTCCATTATGACCCTATGTCTTTTGCTCTCCTTTTCTAAAGATGTACCCAATAGATGGTGAATGTTATCTACTTGTTTTTGTCTACTGGTTTTTCTTGCCCACTGGATGATGGTGGCTCTCAGCAGGCTGCTCTTGGACTTGAAAGTATAAATTTTTAAGTGTTTTGTTTCTTGGAGGGCACCTATAGTTGCCCACAATTAGCTCTTGGAATGTGCAACATCGTTGTTTTTTTGAAGGCAACCTTAAAGTGCTTACAACTCTTACCTTTTTGTGTCTACTTATTATTTCTCAATATCCTAGACATCCCGTGAATACCAAATTATATCTATATAATCCTCCTTTTTATAGCAATAAAAATTTATGATAGTAATTTAAAATAAAAAAAAATTACAAACACATAATCCCTTCTTCCCACACAAATCCCCACACCTATATATTATATTTAATGTTTATAAATATTATTAATTTTTATATAATTATTTATATTTTTAAATATTATTAAATTTATAAATTATTTAAAAATAATTAACATTTTAAATAAATTTCAGTGTTCTTATTATCAAACTTATTATTTACAAAAGAACAAGGAAAACTATCAACGCCTTAGGGTTGTAAATACGAATTCATTATTTATTTAAATAATATGATATTTTTTTAAATATATACAAATTTATATATATATATATTATATATATTTATATATATGAAATTTTAAATTCAGAATTTGTTATAATTTATCATTATTTTAATATAATTATCATTATTATTTATTAAATTTTACTTTCAATATATTTATTATTTTATATCAACCTATAATTATTTATAAAATACAACTCAAAAATTAAATAAAAACTTATAATGAATTATTTTTTAAACATATATAATCCACACAAAAGTCGCTCCCATCAAATCACTCATAACAACATGCTACCATTCCAAAAAGGGCTTCCTTCATAAAATCTTAATCATGAATAAGAACCCCTCACAACACGTTACCATTCTTGTCCCCTTACTTTATAAGCTCAACCCCTTCACATCATTAGTGAGGGAAATATCTTTGATATCATAGTTTTGCTTTAAGTATAGTTCTTTAGAGATCTGATAGAGCAACATTAGGTTCGGGGATATGGAATAGGAAATAGTATTATGTAATATTGGAAATAGTATTTTATTTAAAGTTTTTTATTATTTATATAATTAAATCGCTATTTTTTCTTTAAATATCTGGTTATTTGATATTCATGGTATATACATGTTTAAAGAAATAGAGGTTTTGAGAGATCTGATAGAGCAACATTAGGTTCGGGAATATTGAATAGGAAATAGTATTCTGTAATATTGGAAATAGTATTTTATTTAAAGTTTTTTTATCGCTTATACAATTAAATCGCTAATTTTTTCTTTATATATCTGGTTGTTTGATATTCATGGTATGCACATTATAGTAGTTTAAAGAAATAGTAAACGAAAGATGAAAGTAAATTTTAAATAAAAAGAAACTTAGAAAAAAATAAATAAGTATGAAGTGTTGATTTAATGAGATGAGAAATAATGAAGAAGATTAAAAGGTCTTTAGTTGAGATAGTTGTTTTAGAAACACATTTCTAACATTTAAGAAGTACATTTAACATTGGAGATAGTTGTTTTAGAGAAGAACTTTTAACATTCAAGAAACACTTGTAACATTCAACTTTGTAAAGGAATGTGTAATGAGTGTGAGGGCATGGCAACCATTAAGTCTATACCACTTTTCATGTTTATCAGTGATCTAGGATCTTGGCAATGGACCCTTTTCCTTATTAGTATCAAAGAGCTAGAAGTAAGATGTAATCAACTTAGTATATATTGGTTCAAGGAATTAGCTTCTATGAAATCTTCAATAAAAGTCAAACATCGCTTACATGAAGAGAGTTAGGCATCTTTAATCCTCATAAGCCATAAATATTTAAACATAATAAAGTGAATCTTCGAATAAAAAAACAACCATCCTTTAATCTTTTAAAAAATAATATATTAAATATAATAATATTTAATATCAAACCTTACAAAATAAAATCTAACAAATATAATATTGTTAAGAAATATGATGAATTATAAATGTTGACAAAGGTCCAATAAAGCCTCAAGAAGTTGGAAGTTTAAGAGAGCGCGAGTAAAGCGACTGTGACTCAAATGAGCGTAGGCCAAACGAGCATGGAAAAAATTAGTACTACTACAGAAATCACATCTGAACTCCTAATTATGCAACTACCAAGGGACTCTCTACATTTTGAGACAACCAAAAACTAGAAACAAATACAGCACTAGAAAAATCTGATTCTCAACTTTGCAACACTCTCCATTCAAACATTGCACAAATTACATCACAGAGTCCCTTAACGAACTAAAAATACAAAAACTCACCATGAAAAAAACACAACAAACCCAACTCTATTATATTTCAAGTCTATATAACCCATCATTCCATTACAAATATGAGTAGTCTTAAAGTTAAGGAGAGAGAAATAACCCATCATTCCATTACAAATATGAGTAGTCTTAAAGTTAAAGAGAGTTTTTTTCTGAACTCATCCAATGTGAACCATGGGCACACTCAAACTTTTTAAAAAAAAATTTTAAACCATTTTTTTAACCCAACACATTATTTTGTTAAAAATAAAAATTAACAAAATATCTGGTAAAGTCTCTTTCAAAAACACTATCCTCAATAATGGTTTGCCACAAAGTATCAACTACCAAAAGCAAAACACCAAAGTAAAATATTAAAAAACTATTTCTTAATCAAATCATGTTTTCAAGATGGAATTTAATATGTGATATGCATTGGAAAAAGCAAAAGTGCAATCAACAATGATGTTTATAACAAGATCAAGGTTTTACTTGGACTGGCATAGCGTTTCAACTAAATCACTGAAAGCAAAATTGATGATAACATTGGGATGGATTCGAAAGGAGACAACATGGTGTTTTGTTTTGATTGAGAAAAAGCAATTTGGTACAACTTTTTAAGTGTAACTAAGTGTACGTGTAGCTAGTCTAGTCGATTGTAACATACAAACATGAAAGCTTAATAAAGGTATGTACCATTGTGATTCTCAAATCAAATCATGATTTTGTGAAAACTCCATCCTTACATCGAACTCCACCACGTAGACCATCCCAACTCGTTTGGGCACATCATTTGATTTGCAAGATTCTTCATGTTTCCAGAGAACTCTCTGGTTGATGACCTGGCCATTACTTAGATTAGATGAAGATTTTCTTTAACTAATAACGTAGGAATGGGTTAGCATGGCTTAGTTTGACTTTATAGTGGATACATAAGATACTGTAAGGAACTATTATATTCTTCATGTAGAAACAAGAAGAGGAACCAAAGTTTAGGAACAAGGATAATTTACATGGGGTTGATATATTTATCATGTTTTTTTTAACAAATAATATTGTGATTTTGAACTGGATTTAGGTTTTTAAGCTTAAATTTAGCTTATAAAGAACTTATAATATCATATTTCTCATTTAAAAGGTTGTTTCACTTGTGTTATTGCTTCTCTTTGCCCAATTTGTTTGTGAAAGATTGAGTAGAGAAAGGCCATTGTGTGACATTGGATTTTGATCATTAGTTTGAATCTACTATATCATTTGATGCATTTTCCTACTATTTGGGTTTTTTGGGAATACTTGTTTATGGGTCCACAAGGTCTAACATCCTTGCTTAACCCTTCATGATTTCTTCACTAGGTACACTTGACTTTCTTAGGTCATACCACATCTATGTGTTGCTGCTTATGGAAGAGAATGTATTATTTGAGGAAAATACTTGTAGTAGAATATGACATGCATCTTCTATATGGAAGGCTTCACCCAACAACCAATCTAATAATTGCTTACATAGTGGGGTCATTTCCTTCCCTATTTATATCACATCTCTCCCCTTTGAAAAGCTTCTTTGGATTTCTTTTCATCATCTCATTCTCTTCTAGGTACACTCCTGGATTTGGATCAAATATTAATCTGGCTCTCCAACTGCTTCTCCACGATGTTAGGCTTACTTGGTTTTGTCATCTTTATCTCTTGTGTTTATTTTGATTTCTTTTTTGAAGGCTTGTTATCTTGTCCTAGGGCATCCCTTTGGCTTTATCCCCTCTCACACCTTTGACAATTCAACTCCTCTGTCTCAAGGGAGGCTCCAACATAGCTAGCGTAAGAGAGATATAACCATTTTAAGGCCACTTTAAGTCACCATACAACACTTTATTGTTTCATCATTTTATATGGTAGATATGGGGGGTTTTATTTGATTTTATCAAAGATCAGGACCAAGCTTGTTTTATAAGAAGGTGTACTATAATGTGTATGTTCATTCGAGAGGAGGAACACTCACATGAGAGTTTCTTGCGAGAGACAAAGTCGTAGTCACAATGAGAAGGAATAATGATTTTGAAAAGAAGAGGTTGGCATTTATTACAAGGAAAACAACAATTAATGAGGGTTTCATTAGAAGCAGTTCTCCTTGCTTTGTTTTTAGAGGAGGATTCTATTACATGTGGATAGGTGGATTTTTAGTGCAATTTTTTTGTTGCATCTAAAATATTATGGAACACCAATGTGATTTCATAGCAGATGCACTAGTGCATTTACATATATGCATGCATTGCAAATAACAATACAAAACATTACTTCCTGCACTCAAATTTTGTCAAATATTCAACAAGGTGTGTGCATAAATTATAAATTCCATGGCGCTTATTAATAACTACAACACTTAGTGCTTCATATTACAAGGCACATCAATTTTAGTTTCACATAAAAAAAAACTATTTAAAACAAATAGGTGGTGGTGTTTAGATAACCTATAAGAAATACAAAAAACATAATACTAACAATATCAATAATAAAATAATAATGCACACCCATTCACCACATGACTAGTCAATGCATATAAGTATATCATCACGAGGCTCATTGTAACCATCATCATTCTATCAATCACTTTTATCATTCAACTTTTTTGTACTTGTAGAAATCTTCTTGCAATTTTAGTGACAAACATGTTTGTTTATCTCATTTGGGATTAAATCCATTTGATTTCGCCAATGTTAGGTTAACAAAGATAACACATCCATTCACTGCATGACTAGTTAATGCATATAAGTATATCATCAGGAGGCTCACTGTAACCATCATCATTCTATCATTCATTTTTATCATTCAACTTTTTTATACTTGTAGAAATCTTCTTGTAATTTTAGTGATAAACATGCTTGTTTATCTCATTTGGTATTAAATCCATTTGATTTGGCCAATGTTAGGTTAATTTTGTATACCCCCAATTACGATATCATACAGATTTTCCATAAATTGCTATTATTTCTATTATAGATAATGGTTCCCATATATCCTCTAGGAATTAACACAACTGCTAGCCATATTGATTAACACAGTTGCCTTTAATTTCCACACACCATGCTCTTGATTAATGAAGTTGCCTTTAATTTCCACATACCATACTCTATCAACCCATATTCGCTATTAATGCCAAATTCCATACTTTCTCTTGCTATCATTTCCATATATCCATGTTTTTCCATAGTGACATTTATACCCAACTATTCTTTTAATTTGTCCAAACACGACTTTTTCCATAATTTGTGCACCCCCAATCACCCAGATTTGTTTTAGTACTGGAATTTTATTTTCCAAATTCATCCTTATAAAAAAAATTCACTTTAGATTATACAATCAAATTTTAAAGAGGAAGGAAAAGAAGGTGGAGTCCACAAAGAAGAAAGTCAAGATGGTTAGCAATGACTAATCACATGTAGATGGTAATCATTGTAGATATTTTTATATAGGATTCTAATCCCTAGTATTTGCATATGTATTTACCATCTCCAATTGTTAAATATTAGAATATATTATTGTTCATTTGTATGACAAATCCTTGAGTTAGATTTCTATTCTAGAAAATAGTTGAAATTTTATATCCACCTAGATTTATTATCATATTTTGGTTGTTATTTATTAAGATCTTTCCACCTAGTTTCTTGACGTAGTTTTCTTTGTGTGAAAATATAAAAACTTTTGATTTATTTAACAATCAAAGTTTGTATAAACTATTACCGTGTATGAACTCAACTCATTAGTGGTATTTCCCACATCAAGGGATGAAGTTAACAAAATAAGGCACTAACTTAAGTAACATTGAGAAGGGACAAAAAGACTTAGGAGAATGAAACAAATAATTAAAGGAATAAATCAATAAATTAATAGCAAATGAGGATGAAATTGACAGGTTAATATAAGATTCTAAAAAACAATGGAAAATCTCTTTAAGAATGAAGATTGATAAAAAAGATGAAACACTGAGGATACTTAATGATCATAATGAAAGGATTGACCAACCAACGAAAAGGTTGGATGAATTATTTGCACAACCTTTAGTTAAAAAAAAAGAACTACCAATTCTAAATTCAATGAACCCCATTTACAAGAGATATCATGATAAAATTGTTTATCTAAATAAAATGGAAATCAATATACCTAATTTTGATAAAATAAATGATAGAAAAGTAAAATTGTATGAATTATCATTACGAACCCACCTATTAATGAACTATAAAAAATTTTAATGACATCTTCATACTTAGAAGATCTTGCTTGTAATTGGTTTAGTTGGTGGTCAAAGTAAACTAGGCATTTATTTGTTAATCAACATTGTTTGCAAAATATCTTCTAAAGTGATTTCACGAAGATGAAGAGTACTAGGACACTTTTACCAGGTTCACTCATTTACAATGAATAGTGAGAATTAATGAATATACCCATGAATGTGAAGTTATCTACTATATTTATGGACCTTACTTAAAATCAATTATTAAAATTTTATGTTTGAGAATAAGCCCATTATCTACAGTAAGTTACAACTATCAATATGTTAGAATTTGGTTGAAGCTAGAAGCATTTTGAAGATAATTGCAAGAAATATTAATACTCAACACAAGGCACATTTCATAATCTCAATGAAGGAAACCATGAATGAGTGGATTAAAATTGTATTAAATATCACCACTTAGATAGGGAAAAATGAAGGAAAACAATTATTATAATTGTAGTAAAAATTGAACTCTAGGGAATATATATGAAGACATCTCATTGTGCTACTATAGAATAGTTGATGGTAAACAAATAGAAATATTGAAACCATGAAATGATATCACTATAGAATACAAATTAAATTCCAAATATGATGAAATATTGCCAAAAGTATCACTACCATCAATCTCATGAACACTACCAAATAGGAGTGAAGATAATGTGCTTCAAATATAAATTATTACTCAAAAGGAGTAGATCCACCAATTGACTACAAATCACTTGTAACAAAGACAAGGAAATTACAACCTAAGACGTTAAAGATCAAAGGAATTGCAAAAAAAGAAACATATTAATGCTTGTAGATCTCTATAGTACTCATACATATATAGACATCAATATTACCAAACAATTAAACCTTTTTTTTATACCCCACCAAGGACCTCATAGTTGTGGTTGTTGATGGAAGAAAAAAAGTAGTAGATAGATGTCAAGGTCATAGTTCAAATCTAAGAAATAGAATAAAAAATGGGGTTATACACTACCACTCTATGAGATGGATATGGTACTAGGCACAAAATGGTTGATGCAGTTGAACATGCATACCACGAACCTACAATTTTTATAGTTTAACATGCAAGGTCAACATTATAAATTATATGGTGTTAAATGTTCTATTGTCAAGAAAGGTGATTTATAACTAATAAAAAAACAATATGTGCATGATAACATACAAAAATATAAGTAAGGAAAGTATGTTACCATGGATCCTTGAGCTTTTATGTCAAACAATCAAGTCAAAAGACTTCATGGTATGATAAATATATTATAAAGGAATGCTTCT